>PVJO010005039.1:0-102697 GCA_004026905.1 Hystrix cristata | reverse complement strand
TAGATACGGACTTGTAAGGGAATCCCTGCATCCTCACCAGCCTTTTCCTTTCTCTCAGGTTTCCTCTATCCCTGGTACCTTGCCCCATATACTTAGACAATTCATATTCTCCAAGCTCTAACCCTTGCCTCCTAGCTTTAGAAGACTGCCAAGGTCTACTGAGACTGCAGTTCCCTGTGCGGTGGTCAGAAATTTGTCCCCAGAGAACCAGGGCAAGCATAATGCTCAACGTGGGGTTGCTCTCCTTCGGGGATTTCAGCCTTGCACTGTCTGTTGCCTTGCACTGTCTAATGCCTGAACACAGTGTCCTCATGTATTTTGTCAGGTGATAGTGGTTTAGAGAGAAAGGGCTGATCTTGTACAATTATTCTAATCTTCCATAGCAGGAGCAAAAGGCTACATTCTAAAAGTATATTTTAAAAGAAATTTGAAGCTATATTATAATGTAACTGATATATAATCAGTCATAACTGAACACATTGAAAGTATACAATTCGATGGGTTTTTATGTGAAACCCATAGAATATACTCTGGAATAAATAAGTTTCCACAAGTTTCATATGGTCAAGTGCACATAGTTTACACACACACACACACACACACACACACACAGCTATCATCACAGATGACGATGAATATTTCCAGCACCTCAAAAGTTACCTCGTGTCTCTTTGCAATCCATAATTTCTGTCCTGCCATATCCCCAGGCAACCACTAAACTGCTTGGTTGTTATTATGAATTAATTCGATTTCTAGTATTTTATATAGAAGGAATAATAGGATATGTAGTCTTCTATTCCTTTCAACACAATGGTTTCAAGATTTACCCATGTTATGTAAATTAGTAGTTTATAATTTTTCATTTCTCAGTAGTATTCCCTTGAATGGAAATGGTACAGTTCGCTTATCCACTCACCTGTTGATGGACCTTCGAGTTGTTTCTAGTTTATTCTGTGGACTGGGGGTGTAGCTCGATGACCTTGCACTTGCCTAGTATACATAAGGCCCTGGGTTCAATGTCCATTACTGCCAACAAACAAAAAACAAACTTGCCATTAGTTTACATGTACAAGAGTCAGTGTGGACATATGCTTTCATTGCTTTTGGGTAAACATCACGGGTAGAGTGACTATCTAATGAGGTGTGCAGTTAACCTTTTTAAGACCCTGCTGAATTTATGCATCTTGAAGTTTTGATAAGTTGTATCATCATTCTTCTTAAAATATTTTCTAATTTTCATTGTCGTTTTTTTAAATAAGTGATTCAGTCAAAAGTGTATTAGTTAATTTTCAAACATTTAGAGTTTTTCTAGTTATCTTTCTGTTTGGGGGCTTTACATGATTTCACACAGCAGTCACAGGCATACATTGTATGATTTTAATCTCTTGACCATGTGAAACTTGTAGAAACTTATTTATTCCAGAGTATATTCTATTTTGATCAATATTCTATGTGCACTTGAAAATAATATACCTTGAAAAGACAGTGTAGTGTTCTATGTTCTAAGTGTGTATGTTAGTTAGGTCAAGTTGCTAATGTTACTGGTGGCTTTCTTTGTCTGCTTATTCTGTCAGTTACTGAAAAATATTTTATAAACCCTCCAACTATGATGTAGATTTCTCTCTTCCTCTCTTTAGTTCTGTCAACTTTTGTTTTGCTTTTGATTTTTGAGACAGGGTCTCAGTATGTAGCTCAGGCTGCTCATGAACTCACAGCACTCCTCCTGCCTCTGCCGCCTGAGTGCTGGGATTACAGATGTGCACCACCATGCCTGGCTTAGTTCTGTTAACTTTTGCTTTATGTGTTTTGAAGGTGTATTACTAAATACATATAAATTTAAGATTCTTTCTCGTTGATTTCATCTTGTCATATCTTTGAAGTGTCCCTATTTATCTCTCATAATGATTTTAACCTTAAAATCAATTTTATATAATATTAATAGAGCCATGCCAGCTTTAATTTAGTGTTTGAATAAGACATCTTTTTCCATTTTAATTTTAAACCTATTTGTGTCTCTATATTTACTATAGATTTCTTTATATAGACTTGGATCTCTTTGATAGTCAATCTGACAATCTTAGTGTTCTTACTGGACTGTTTAATCTATTTAATTTTGTTATTTATGTAATTGGATTTAATCTACTAGCTTATGATTTTGTATTTGTTCTGCCTGACTTCTCTTTATTCATCCTTCCCTGTCATTATTCCCTTATATTTGCTATATTAGTTTTGGCCATAATTTTATTCTTGTAATGGTTTCCCTAGAGGTTACAAAACATTTTCTTAATTTGTTAAAATTTACCTTACATTAGTATTATTGTCACATCCTGAAAAATATAGTAATTTTGACTTCATTTACCCATTCATGCTCTGCTACTTTAAAAATGTATTTTATCTCAATATATATTTTATATTATACATAGCTTTATTATTATTTTAAATAGCCATTAGTCTTTTATACTTACTTATATTTTTACTCTTTCAGGTGCTTTTTATTGTTTCTTGCTCTCATTTTCTTTCAATAATTATTTTTGTTCTCTCTTGAAGGACTTCCTTAAATATTTCTTACAAACTTGGTCTTCTGACAATGTACTTGCTTAAACTTTGTTTTCTCGAAAGTATTGATATTGTCTTCATTTATTAGAGATATTTTCCCTGATATAACTTGGAATTCAAGTTTGTCAGTTATTTTTCCTTTTGGGGCACTATTACAATAATATCTTCTGGCTTCAGCAGTTTAGATTGCAAAACTTGTATTCAGATAGCTTTTTTCTTGAGGGCAATGTATATATTTTTAAACTGCTTTTAAGATTTGTTTTTTGTTTACTTATTTATGTTTTGCTGTTAGCTATTTGATTATGAAGCCCTTAGTTATGGTTTTCTTTGTATTTCTCCTCTTTGGGTTTTGTTGATCTTCTGGAATTTATGTCTTTCATCATATTTAAAATATAATATGGATGTTATTTCTTTTTTTTTCTACTTTGTTCTTTTTATTAAATTTATGTTAAAACTGATATAGAAATTGTACATATTAATGGAGTAATGCAATTGTATTAATACATGTATATGTTGAATAAGCTTAAATCAGGTTAAATGTAACTATCTCCTCAAACAATTATAACTTTTCAGTGAAAACTTTCAAAACTTTCATCTAGCTTTCTGAATACATTTCATTATTATTTCTGTAGGCATTTTATTATGCAATAGCACACCAGTACTTCTTTTTTTTTTTGTAACTAATTCTATTTTATTTTTTAACCAAGAACATGTATTGGTACATTGTCCATATATTGATCACATTTAACATGTTTGTTTTGTACCTGTGCATGGTGTCTCTTGGTTCTCCCCCCTCTACCCTCCCCTCCCTTCTGTTCCCTCCATCCCTATTTACAGCAGGTTTATTTACAATTCTCCATGATTTCCCTTTCCCCTTTCTTTCCGTTTTTTCTCTTCCTGCTTTCCCCTCTTCCCTCTTTCTGGTATATAGATGTTATTTCATAAAACATTTTTCTACTCTGTTTTCTCTTTCAATTGAGGAGAAGTATCTCACTTCATCTCAGATTATCTCTCTTATTCTGTTTTTCACTCTAGCTTTAATTTGGTTATTTCTGCTAACCTGTCTTTTGTTCACTGTTACCTGTGTTCTGCTCTGGTCTGTTAAGCACAAGTAACTTCTAATTGTAGATATAGTACTCTGTAGTTCTAAAATGTTCGTTTAACATTTCTGTAAGTTATAATTCTCTGAAATGTTCCATATTTTACCTGTTTTGCCTACATTCTGCTTAGCATAACATTTGCAATTATTTTGAAGTCTTTCAGTGCTAACTCCAAGATTTGTCTCTTTTCTATGTCTGCTTTTATTGATTATTTTTTCTCTTGATTATCACAATTCCCCCCCCCAACTCTTCATATGTCTAGTAACTTTTTATTAAATGTTGGATTGTGTGTTGCAGAAGCTTTATGTTATTTTCCTCCAGAATATGTTGAATTTATATTGATAGGCATTTAAATGACTGGCAGACCACCTTGATTCTGTTAAAATTAGAATTTAGATTTTTCAGAAGTGAATGATTTTCATTTTCCTCCCTTATTCTTAGAAAGTGGCTCTCACCCTTTGTGCATAAATAGACTTGGTAGAGTCTTGAGTGAGTGAATGTTGTGTTCATTCTTCAGTTTGACAAAGCTAAAATTTTTAGGTCTTTTCAGCATTTTGCACTTTTAAAAAAGCTCTGTGTGTGTGTGCGTGTATTCTTTAGCTCAAACTCCAAAGGTAATTTTTATGCAGAATTTTTTGGTCTTCATCTTTAGCTCTCCTTTACCTGGAACCTATGGATCAAATCCCAACATTCTTAGCAGATCCAAACTCTGATCTGTTTTCCCTTCCTCTTCCTCTCCTCCTCCTCCTTCTCCTCTTCCTCCTCCTCCTTCTCTTCCTCTTCCTTCTTCATGGGGCATGAGAGGGACTGAATCCATTTCTAGATGTGTGGCTTTGTTAATTAGAGCTTCATGATGCTTTACAATGCCTTGACTTTTTTCCCCAGATGATGTTTTGTGGGGCTGGAATCATTCCAGATGTTTCCTTTGACATCTAAATATTTTTCTTTCCTTGCCCTGCACTATTTTTGTATAATCATGTGTGTGTACCCTTGTTGTAAAAGGCACTCCTGAAATTTGGAATCTAGAAGGGAGAAATGAGCAACAGCATCGGGAACAGTTGATGAAGTACAGGGGTATCAATTAAAGAAAGCAGGCCTTCTATCTATAAACTTGAAGCACTCCATTTAGAAAGCAATTCAGAGAGCTCTGCCAAAGAGACAAGTGCCAATAAATTAATGAAAAAACACACCAAAGCGTCAAAACACAGTCAAGATTTCTGTCATATTCTTACAGTGATTCTGAGGGGGCTTTCTGCAAGTCAAGAAACCTTTCTGTACTGTGTTTTAAATCACCTAAATGGTGAAAGTATGCTGAAAAGGTTAATATGTGTGTATAGCTATGATTAAAATATGCTATTTCTTTCTGTTTACAAAGTAAAGCAGTTCTTCCAATTATCCCCATAGAAACACAGTGAAACAACCCAAATGTTTTCTGAAAATAATTTATTTTGGTTTTATATTCTGTTTCTCTCTGTACTACACAGCATGGAAATAGTTGGCTTTCTTTGCCTATGAAATAGCATCATTTTCTGCCTACATTGAAAACCGATCTGAGCAAAGGATATTTTGATTAAAGAAGTGTTTCTTCTAAAGTAAAAGGTCATTTGAATATTTTTCTAATTTGGGGGGGTTAAAATAGTTTTCCTTGTAGCATTGAAAATGGGATATTTTATATAATTTTTTTCTTGCAACTCAACTTTCCTTTTCCTCATCTTGCACTGTTATGGGTGAAAACTGTCATTAAAATTTTACATTGTACGTATACATACTGGTACTTTCACATGGAAAGAAAAAGTAAGCATTTTGTTAGTATGCCTTGTATTTTGCAAGAAATATCATAGTACTACATATTAAAATAAGTTAGTTCAGGTCCAAACATTTTATATATATATAATATATATGAAATATTTTATATATATTATATATGAAATATTTTATATATAAGAAATAGTATATATAATATATGAAATATTTTATATATATGAAATATTTACATTTTCTTCGAAGTATATTTCTTTGTTAATATATTGTGTATGTATAATATTATATATGTACAGACATACATATCAACACAAATATACTTAAATACTTGAGGCCGAGATGTTATCACCTCAGCTAAACTGATAAATTTGGGAAGAGTATTTTTTTTTTTTAGATTTGTCTTTTTTTTATTAGTACAAGTTTGCAGTACCTAATGTTTACATTTCTTGTATGGAGTTGCTACATGAACATAGCACATCTTAATTCCTTTTTTCAGCCTTTTCATTCCCCTTCTCTCTCTTGATCCCCTTCCCATTTGAGAAAGATCTATCTCCCTACTTTTTTTTAAATCAATCTTTTATTTTGTTTGTCATTTGGGATTCTGATGCAGAAGAAACCAATATTTCTGGTTAGTGCAATATCACAGTTCTGGAGAATTTTTGAAATATTAGAAAATCCAAATGTATCTCTATTTTATTGTAACCATCATGTAAAAATAACCCTTTTTAAATTCCATAATGCACTGGCTAGGGTTGGCATAAAGATAGACTACACAACTTTACTTTAAGTCTTCTTGGTTTAAGGCAAAGGGGGACTTTCCGAAAAGTGGTTGGTGCGTATAATGTATCCTGATTTCTCTGCCACTGTTTTCTAATATTATTAGACTATCATATATTTTAGCTCAACGAAACCCTCTTAAACTATTACAAGTGAGGAGAAAAGGGGTAGAACATGATGGCTTTAGAAGAACTATATGAGAAAAAATGCTTAACTGTAAATAGCACCTGAAAGGTAGGAAGAAAGGACTGCTTTCTCCTTGCATGGACATCAGTGAGCTGCCAAGCATCACCCATTTGCACACGTCAAAAATCCAAGGCTGGGTCCTGCATAAGGCGATCCTATCTGGAGGAGCTGTCTGTAATAGCGTAGAATGTGCAACGTACTAAAAGGAATGGGTAGAAATTCCAAAGCATGGTCTGTCTTTCTCGGTCCGGAGGGGTCCGAGTTGGCTAAATACATGGGGAGAGGAAAGCGCCTCAGGAATGGTGGATCTATGGCCTTCCATCTTTTCCCCCTCAAACACGATGAAAACGTGGGCAGAAATCGTCAAAATTAACTTTTCCAGAACTCAGTACATTCATCAAAAGCGTGCGACAAATGAGGAGTGTTTACTGAAGAAAGGCAGGTGAATCTTTAGAACAGCGAGCGCACCGTTTTCTCTTCTCTGGTTTTCCTCTTCGTCTCCCCAGTCCCACGGTGGCCTTGCGACCCAACAGCCTCACTGTTGTGATATATGTGACGAGCCCAGCAGCCACCGGAGAGGACGAAATGGTGTTGGAGCGCCCTGAAAAGCACTATCTGCAGAGAAGTATCCTTACTTGACCTCTGGGATGGCTCACTGAAAACCTCCACTCCTAGTTTGTCGTTATTCGGCCTCCGCGGAACTTGGCACAGTCAGCCTTTTTCCTGGGGCATTTGTCAAAAAACTTCTGGAGGCAATTGCTTAACATCGTAGCTGCCTAAGGCGGTGTCTTAATCTGTTTAGGTTACTAGAATAAAAATACCCATGTATTGAGTGGCTTATAAATGAAGCAAATTTATTTTCCCCAGTTCTGGAGGCTGGGATGTCCAATGTCAAGATATCAGTGGATTCGGTGACTGATGAGGACTGTGCTCCTGTTCATATGTGGCCCCTTCTTCACTGTATCTTCTGTTCTTTTTGAAGCACACTCATCTCATTCACGAAGCCTCCGCCTTCATGAATCAACCCTCGAGACCTCATCTTTTAATATGATCACTACTACAACAAATAAATTTTGGGTGAACATACACATTCAGTTCATTGAAATTGGTAAAAACCAATGATGGTTAAAAAATGAAAAGAAACAGCTTGGGAATGAGCTGTGTATGGGTAACTTTGAAAAGCTGTGCCACATGCCTGGGAGTCTAGATAGCTACACGTATGTACGTAGCTGAGAGAGACCAGGAAGACACTAATCTCCTTTGGCTGACCTTGAGTTTTGTACAATCAGGAAATAAAGGGCAGGTGCAGTTTGACATTGCCAGAACAGTGAGTACCTTGTGTCCCAACATGTGCAAAAAGCTTGCAGAAAAGGTTGGGAGATGTATTTGTTGGTTCAGTGCATTTAAGAAACGTATATGTCCAATAGTAGGCAGAGGGTGACTGATCTCCAGAGTTGCCACATTATACTATTTTAAAAGTCTGGTTTTAACAATTTTCTAACAAAAAATTATGAGTCGTGCAAAGAAAGAGTAAGACTCCTACACAGGGGGAAAAAGCAGTCAAAAGACACCCCTTGGACACCAGACAGTGTAACAATACCTGCATAATGAGAGTTCTAGAAAGAGAAAGAAAAAATGTACGAAAAAAATTGCAAGAAATTATGGTTGAAAACTCCCCAAATAACACGAACACCTTAACCTACACATCCATGAAACTCAATACACTGTAAGCAAGTTAAACTCGCGGCCCACAATGACACATACTTCATAGTATAACTGTCAAAATCCAAAGCCAGTTGTAATACAAGTATAATACAAAAATCAATTGTCTTTCTACATGTTTGACATGAACAATCCAAAAATAAAACAAAATTAAGAAAACAATTGCACTTTTCAAAAGAAGAAGTACAAATGGCCAACAAGTACATGGAAAAAATGTTCAGTATCTTTGGCTGTTAGAAAAATGTAAACAAAATCAACATTGAGATTCCATCTTACACCAGTAAGAATGGCTATTATCAAGGACTCAAAAAACAATTGCCAGCAAGGCTGTGAGGAGAAGGGAACTCTTCTACATTGTTGGTAGGAATGTAAACTAGTACAACAATTATTAAAAAAAAAAAGAAAATTCCATTCATAACAGCATAATACTGCTTAAAATAAATTTAACAAATAAATGTTAAGGTTTGGGCATTAGACTACAAACCATCATTGAAGGAAGTAAAAGAAAACCTACATATGGAAAGGCATCCTATGTTCATGAATTGAAACTTAATGTTAAGTTGGCAGTACTTTTCAGACTGATCTAAAGATTCAGAAAAATACTTTAAAAATCCCAGCTGCTTTTCTCTCTTTTTTATTTTTTTGTGGAGAAATTGGTGAGCTGACCCTAAAATTCAGGTGAAAAATTGCAAGAGACCCAGAAAAACCAAAATAGTCTTGAAAAAGAAAATAAAGTAGGAGGCTTTCTAGGTCCTGATTTCAAAACTTTCCCTAAGCTCACTGGGGACATAAGCAAGATGGCCGAATAGAAGCTACCCAGCCCATCTGCCCTCACAGAAACAAATACTTAGCAGCCATGAATAGACAAAAGTGCCATCGTGGGAACTTGGGCACCTGAGTAGGATATGGAGAAAACCTCAATATCCACCAGTGGATGAATGGATAAAGGAAATGTGATGGATATACACATGCACGCAGAGAAGTGTTATCCAGCATTAGAAAACAAGGAAACCCTGTCATTTGTGACAACATGGATAAACCTGGACGACATTGTGCAAAGTAAAATATCCTTGACACAGAAAAATAAGTACTACATGATCTCCCTTATCCATAGACTCTAAAAAAATTGAACTTGCAAAAACAGAGCATAGTATCACAGTTGTTTGGAACCAGAAGAGTGGGGATGAGAAATGGGGAGATGTTGTCAAATGGTACAAAATTTCAGTTATTCAGGATAAATAAAATGTAGACATCTCATATACCACATGGTGGCTGGAGTTAATAACGCAGTGTTGAATAATTGAAATTCGCTAACAGAATAGACCTTAAGTGTTCTTAGCACACATACATACATACATAAATACATAGGTGACCTGTTGGCTTGGCTGTGGTGATCATTTCACAATGTATGTGTATAGCTATATGGTTTTTATTTCTCACTAAAGCTGGAAAAAAACTTACTACAAAACTGTGGTAATCAAGAGAGTGTGGTATTAGCATGAAGCTAGGTATACAGATGAGTGGAATAGGATTGAAGTTCCAAAAGTAGACCCATACATTTTGACAAGTGTACTAAGAAAATTAAATAAGAAGGGGATTGTATTTTCACCAAATGTGCTGGCAGTTGGCTATCTGTCCACATGCAAAAAGTAAATAAATAAGTAAAATTAAAAAAAGTTGGATTTCTATTGTAAAATACATGCAAAAATTAACCCCAAGTGGTTTAGAGTTCTAGGTGTGAGCGATAAAAGTATAAAATTCTTAGAAGAAAACATAGGAGTGAGTCCTCACAATCCACAATAGACAATGATTTCTTAGATGTGATGCCACATACGTAAGCACCCTAAAAATATTGATAAATTAGACTACATCAAGATTAAAACTTCTGTAGCTTTGAAAGACACAAGCAAGAAAGTGAAAACACAAGTCACAGAATGGAAATAATATGTATAAATCATATGCTTATAAGATGCTTGTATTCAAATGTATAAAGAGCTCTTATAGCTAAGCAACAAAAAAGCAAGTAACACAATTTTCAAAATAGGCAAACAATTCAGACAGTTCTCCAAAGTACGTAAGTCAGGTGGCCAATAAGTGCATAAAAAGATGCTCAACACAAGTCATTAAGGAAATAGAAATTGAAACCATGGTGAGATGACAAATACAGGAAATAAAAAATTTTAGCAAGAATGTAAGGAAACAGAAACCCTTATACATTCCTGGTGGTTAGTGATGCAGCCATTTTAGAACAGTTTGGTAGTTCTTTAAAAAGTTAAACATAGAGTTCCCATAAGATCCAGCAATTCCACTGCTGATTATATACCCAAGAGAATTAAAAATATGAGCTCTCAGAAAAATCTGTGTATGAATGTTCTTAGCTGCATTATTTAAAATGGTCAAAAAGTAGAACTGATCCACATGCCCCTCAATTAAGTAACAGATGAAGGTAGATCAATATAAGGGAATGTTATAAAGCAATAAAATGGAATGAAGTGCTGTATGCTAAACATGGATGCTACCTATTTCAACATGGATGAATCTTGAATACATTTTGCTAAGTGAAAGAAACCAAGTGTAAAAGGTCACATATTGTATTATTCTATTTACATGAAATTGCTGAAGAAGATAAATCCAGGGAAACAGAAAGTAGATTGGTGATAGGAGTTGGCAGGTGAGCAAATAGAGACTGATTGCTAGTGGATTTGGGGTTTTTTTTTTTGGTTGGGTGAAGAAAATATTCTGAAATGTTATAATGGTGATGGTTGCCCACCTTTGTGAGTATGCTAGAAACAATTGTATACCTCAAAAGGGTAAATTATAAAGACGTAAATTGTACCTCAGTGTGTCATTAAAGTCATACCCTCATGGGTACTATTTGGAAGAGACGTTGAGCATAGTGTGTTAATCGAAACTGTAGCTATGAAATAAGATGACTCTTAAATGAACAAGTACAAATGTTTATATAGAAGAGTGTACTGTCCCTATGGGTGCCATATCGAGAGTCAGCCATGGCCTTGTTTGAATGATGCTGCCATTGCCGACAGCATCTCTTGCCCTCCTTATTTTAGTTTTAGGGACTGCATCCACAGCCAGCTGGGTATTCGTTAGATCTTTCCAAGCACCGTCAAACATTTAATCAAGAGAAGATTTGTTTTTCTACAAGCAGCTAAAATTATTCATAGCCAAGTTTAATAGCTAAATATATTAAACTGGTTGAGTTGATAATATTTTATGTTAAAAATAAAGAAAAATGGCTTTTAAAAAACATTACAACCAGGCGTGGTGGCGCATGCCTGTACTCCCAGTTTGGATATGATCATCGATGGTGCTGTCAGACTGCATAGGTTCAAGTCCCAACTCTGACTTTTACTGTCTGGGACAAAAACATTTGTTAATATTTCTTTCATATTAGCTTGCCACAAGGAAAATCCACAACAGAAGTGCCAAAAATGCTTTGAGTATTGGTATCATTTTGAGAATAAGTGAACAGTTTATTATGTGACTACTCTAATAGTTTCTATTATCATATGTATAAAGCTTCTAGTAGGTTTGTATGCATACTTCCCAGTGATACTTTTATATCAGATCGCGGACTTTTAGAGATGGGCTGGATCTCATAAATCTTATTATAAAAGTAAGATATTTGACTCTGAACCATTCCTTGATACTCCTGGTTGCCTGCATAGTGAGCAGCAACAATTAATAGGGAAGGACAATTAGAGGCCAGATATGTGGCTTGTGTGGGTTTTGCCCTCATTCTGCACATGTTCTTCAAATTGTTTACACTGGGCTACACTTCAGCTCAACTTTCTAGCTTTCTACTTGAGTGTGATTTCTCCAACATATTTTTCAAGGTTTTGGCTTTGTATTGAAGTGTTCCATTTTCTTTCTGTCCAATACCATAATGTATCATGCTCAAGATTGATTTAATATGTCTGTGCTGTTGAATTGTGGTACACACTTAACTTTTTTCATTTGATTGTTTTCATTTTTGACAATGTACTTCTCCTAAAATTGCTTGCTGTGATGGTAAAAAAACCAAAAATACAAACAAACAAAAAACCCCCTTGGTAACTGTCCAATGTCTCTCTAGTTAGCTCACAATACCATTAAAATTTCAAACCCAAATTAACTTTAGTTTAAAAATGTAAGTTATATGTAACGTTCCTGTGATGAGGCCAGGCACTGTTCTCAGTTAAGATTTCCAGATCTGGCAAATAAAAATACAGCATTCCCAGGTAAATTTGAAATTCAGTGAAAGACAAATAAGCCAACGATTATAAAGGCCATACTTCTACTAAAATGAAGTATTCATTGTTCTTCTGAGATTCAAATTTTACTGGGTATATTTTATCTAAAAACCCTAATCCAGGTATTTAAGGTACATCCCTGAATGGAAGATTTGTGTTCTCACAGAGATTATGTTTTAGAGGGAAGTATTGGACTAGACAGTAAACACAATGACTAGCTATATAGTATGTTAGAAGACAAATGCTTTAGAGTAAGAAAAGGTAGTAGGATCCCATAACCTGGAAGTATAGATATGCAGAGGGGAGGTCCTCATGTTAAGTAAGGTGGTTGTTGAGGCAAATCTCATTGGAAGGTAAGATTTGAACGAGAATTTGAAGCACTCCTCCACTAAGAGGAGTGTGTTCAGGCTCAGGGACAGTCTCCAGAATATTTAAAGAACAACAGTGAGACCAAGTGGCTGTGGAGTAGTGAAGGAGAGCAGCCGTGGAAGGAGAGAAATGGGGAATCCAGGCCATAGGAGTCTTCACAAGGACTTTGGATCCACCACAGGATTTCGAGCAGAGATGGGACATAACCTGTCTTGTTCTTTAACAAGAACTGCCTAGCTGCTGTGGGAAATGCACAACAGGGTGACAAGAATAGAAGCTGGGAGACCATTAGGAAGCCATCACAGTTGCCCAGAAGGGGGGTGACAGGGCTCTGACTATGGTGGTGGCAGTCAAAGTGCGTGAAATGGTGAGATTCTGGAGTATATTGAAGGTTGGACAAATATGATTTCCTAAAGATGGAAAATGGAATGTGAAAGGATTTAAGGGTGCTATCAAAGATTTTATTCAAGAAGGTGATTTATGAATGGTATCATTGTAACTGCTTTTGTCTTCGAAACTGGCCAAGTTGTGGATTACAAATA
Organism: Hystrix cristata; assembly: GCA_004026905.1. NCBI lineage: Eukaryota > Metazoa > Chordata > Mammalia > Rodentia > Hystricidae > Hystrix > Hystrix cristata. The sequence continues at coordinate 89,434 of PVJO010005039.1, read as the reverse complement.
AATAAAATGTTCTTTTGGTGTTATTAACTTAGTGGCACCACTTCCTGACAAAATGTTTGTTTTTGTGTAGATGCATCGTAGAGGTAGAAAACAGGTAGACAGACAGTCTTGTCTTTTCTACTTTTCTCTTGGCATTTCCTTGTTCATGTATTGTAAGTGACAGTTGAAGGGCAAGAAGTTGGGTCTTTTACTAGGATTTTAGTAGAGCTCACAGAACAAACAGTAATGCACTAGTTGTGTCCAATGCAGGTGATGATCAGGCCTTGTCATGAAATGCCCTGACTTTCAGGTGGGGGGTATTTTAAGAAGCTACGTATTGAAAGCTCTAAGAACTGATTGTGATTATCCTCAAGTGTTATTTAAATAATATATTAGCATACATCTATGGACACAAATTAGAGCATGACCTACTGCTTCTTTGGGGAAACCGAAGACAACCAAAGACCATCATGCCTTATGAATAGATTTTCACAGAGATATTTTATTTGGTTCCACCTGTTAGGATAAAGAGTGGAGCAGACAGCTTGCCAGCTCACCAAATGTTACCAAGCCCTGAATGCTTCAGTCTCCACGTAATTATATCCTTTTTATTTATTGATAAACACCATATGCCTGTCATGTCGGAGATCAGAGAAAGTCAAGAAGTCAGGCATTAGACTCTACTACAAAGCTGCCCTGAGGATGCTCCACTTTGCTGATTCTTGCTAAGACTGCACTTCTGAGGACCTGTCTCTCTGGGGGTTCACACCAGGTACTCAACTCAAATGGCACATCTCAGATAGCCAGCCCATTGATGCCTTCGCTAATGACTGTGTGACAGCCTTCTCTCAATGACTGGGCCTGATGTAGGGGCCAGGATACAGATCATTTAAAAAACAATTAAAATTATTTATAATTAGCTCAGAAGTATATAAATTGGCCTCAAAACATTTTACTCTTTGCAATTATAATTTACACGGACTAAATTTAAGGTTGATTTGCATCTTCTAAGTCTCGATGAGCTGGGGAGGAGGGAGTCTTATTTGGTGACACAGATGGCAGGGTGATGCTATTTTGGGATTAAGAAGAAAATATATTGTAGCATTTCTAGTAAAACAAAACCAACCAAACAAGCAAACAACCAAGACCTTGTTTTTTATAAACTCATAGGAATGCACAGAAGGGTAATAGTGATGATTGTAAGAAAACGACAACAATTGTAATATCAAATAACTTACTGGACTTTCAATATGCCATCCAGTGCTCCAGTCACTCTGCATATATTAAATCTCTCAATCCTCATCGCAGTCTTATCAGCTGAGAATTATGACTCTCATTTTATAAGTAATGAAATTGATGTTTAAAGAGGATAAGTAATTTGCTCATGGTCACACAGCCAATAAGTGGCAGAACTGAGATCAGTCTAATTCCAGAACATTAACTGCTACATGGTACCCAAACAAAATATGACGCATTTCCTAACTGGATAAAAGGGAAATACCTAGGTACAGAAGCAGAGAAGAAAGTCAAAGTTGGAGTCATAAGAAGAAACTGAAGAAGTAGAGCTGCAAGGGGAGAGCAGAACCATGAGATCCTAAGGACTGAGCAGGATGTTAATGCTCACATGGGAACGGGATACATGGACTTGGACCAGCTTGAAGGGGCGCTTGCAATGAGGTTGCTAATTAAAGCTGGAGTTACTGAAGGTTTGGATTGTGTGTGAAAGGGGGCAGAAAAACTTTGCTGAACAACCCAGAAAGCTGAAAGGAAAGACTGCCCAACAACTCAGAAGGTTGTCATTTTCTGGAAGCAGTAGCCAAAGATATTTGCAAATGTGTGAGAAAATCTAAATGAAGGAGAAAATCACATCTCAAATCTGTTATATGAAGGTAAGAAGTCCACATTTTCATTGCCGTTGCCCATGGTATAAATAAACCTGAAGCTTAGAAATAAATATAAGCATTAGTCCATAGTGAAAATGCTGAGTCCTTTACAGAGAAAATACAAAGAAAGGAAGGAAGGAAGGAAGGAAGGAAGGAAGGAAGGAAGAAAGGCCATGGGGGCACAGTTCCACCACTCAGAGATAATGGGTGTCCTTGGGGGAATAAAGGAGACCGCTGTGAGAGACCAGTAGTCACAGACTACAGCAGGACATAGAGCAATGAGAAAACAAGTCAACAGACAAAACAAGTAGTAAGGCAGATGCTGGATGCCAAAGATCATAGGGAAAATACTACAAATAGGTTTAAAATTATTTAAAAAGTTGAGGGCCATAGGTGACAGGGTGCTTGCCTAGTATGTGCAAGGCCCTGAGTTTGAGCATCGGCACCAGACAAACAATAAAATTATTAAAGAAACAAAAGAAAGAACAAAATATATTGGGAGACAGGATATACTATAGACTGTAGATTTTAAAAAGAACCTAACAGAACTCCAGAAAAACAAAAACAAAAAAGGCAATACATAAGGAAACAGGGTTTGATACAGATGAAGAGAGAAATAGTGAGTCTAAAGATGGAGCTGAGAAATTCACCCAGAGAGAACAAGATATGGGGCAAAAATTATACTAGAGATAAATAAATGTGGAAGATAGTGTTCAAATGGGAAAGGGAACAAGGAAGGGGAAGGGGGAATGAACAGAGGGACAAGAGAAATAAATAGAAGGAAAAATGGAAACAAAGCTTTCGTAAATAAGGAGGGAGGATGGGGTGAAAGGAGGGGAGTCTAACGGGAAAAAAAGAAGCAACAAGCTATATCATGTACAAGTATAAATCCCCTATGATAAATGTTATCACTATGTACATCTACAATGTACCATTAAAATAAAATTTTAAAAAAATGAAAAATGAGAGAAGAAATTCAGTAGACTGAATCATAAAGCCCAATGATATTTAATAGGCGTTCCAGAGAGAAGAAACATTGAAGAGAGGCAATATTTGAAGGCACCGTAGGTGAATAGTTCCCCAATCAAAGAAAAGTGTGCAGATGCACACCAATTTATAGACAGAATAGATGTAAATTCACTCCGAAATGCATCTGAGAGATGCTGTAGCACACCAACGAAAAATAGACATTTTTAAGAACCGAAAGAAAAGATAGAGAATATTAGAATGGAATTCTTTCTGCTTTAATTCCTGCGGAGGCCCATCAGACCTATGGCAAAGTAGTGGGGAGTGAGTACTTTCCGCACAGCAAAGAGGGGGCAGGGCCGAAAGCCGTGACACATGCGATCTTCAGAAGCGGCGAGCAGAAGATGCTTGCGGTCAGGCAAGGCGAGAAGGCTGGCATTTGGCTCACATAATACATGCTGTTACCTGATAGATAGATAGATACTGTGGATTCTTGAGCCGGTGCCACCTCGAAGGGAACCTGCCCTCAGCGGGGGGGCCTGCCAGTGTGAGGGGAACCTGGCAACACAAGATTGAAGGATAAACTGCGAGGGGCAGCAGGTGAGGGCAGGTTGCGCGAGCTAATGAGGGTCCTGCCTTTGTCAGACTGCAGAGTGGAGTCTTACGGGGCCACTAATAAACCAAAGCTCACCCATGTAGAAGAATCAGCAGTGAAATCCGCAATCCCTAGAAAGCATGCAGAGCAGATCATGGCACTCTTAACAGATTGAGACATTTCCTGGCAGACCTTTTTCCTTTCCCCCAACAGTAGAACCAGCCTCCCCACCCCCACTCTACTTAAGGACCTTGGAATCGGCTTTGTCAAGGAACCGGGCAAGCATTGGAGAAGCACAGTGGGGAAGACAGAGAAGTGGTCACTCCTCCCTCTTCCTTCGCAAGCTTCTAGTGTGAAGCAGGCACTGGGTGAATGACTTTAAATGCATGTCCTATGGCTTACTAGACGCAAGAATGTTTCTTTTACTGAAATGAAGCTTTCTGTTTTTCTAATGAGGCACATCTGTAATCCCAGCACTCCAGGAGGTTGAGGCAGGAGACGATCAAGTTCAAGTCCAGCCTGGGAACTTAGTGACTTAGTGAGATCTTGCCTCAAGATAAATAATTTTTAAAAGGGCTGGGGATGTAGCTCAGGGAGAAGGCCTTGGCCAATCTTCAGTACTGAAAAAGAGGAGGGAGAGCAAGAGAAGGAGGGAAGAAGGGAGGGGGGAGAGAGAGTGAAAGAGAGAGAGAGAGAGTCTGTTTTCAACATCATACTGGAAGTCCTAATGCAAAAGATAAGTAAAGGAAATAAAATGTACACAGATTAAGAAGAAAGAAATTAAACTTTCTTCATTGATGACATAATTGCCTATGTGGAGCATATGAAAAAAAAATTGACCCCAAACTCCTAGAACTAATAGGAGATTGTAGCAAGGTTGCAGGATACAAAGTTAATATACAAAATTCAATCATTTCTTATAAATCAGTAATGAAGAAGTGGAATTGGAAATTGAAAACCCAGTACCATTTCATTAGGTCCCCCTAAAATGGAATGCTTAAGTATAAATCAAACAAAACACACAAAGAAGATGAGGAAAAATTTTAAAACTCTGATGAACGACATCAAAGAAGACCAAAATAGAGAAATAGTCTATGTTCGTAGGTAAGAAGACTAAACATTTTTGACATGTCAGTTCTCAACTTGGTCTATAAATTCAAAGAAATCTCAATTTAAAAAATCACAGCAAGTTATGTAGATGTCTACAGATGTATTCTAAAGTTTATATGGACAGGCATAAGACCCAGAATAGCTAACATAATATTGAAAAACAAAGTTGGAAGACTGATACTGCCTAACTTTACAACTTACTGTGAAATTACAGTAATTAAGACACTGTAGTATTGGTAAGAAAATAGACAATTAGGCCAACAGATCAGAGGAGAGAGACCAGAAATAGACCTACCTAAGTATAGTCAATTTATCTTTGATAAAAACCAAAATACAATAGACAAAGATTGTATTTTCAACAAATAATGTAAGAACAACTAAACCTCCACATGAAGGAAAAATAGAATCTAGATGTAGACCTTACACCCCTCCAAAAAATAACTCAAAATGGATCACAGACCTAAACGTAAAAATGGAAGCCACAAAACTCCTTGAAGATAATATAAGAGGAAACTTAGATGACTTTGAGTATGGCAATGACTTCTCATAAAGAATATTAGAGGCATGGACCATAAAATAAATACTTAATAAACTGTACTTCATTAACATTAAAAAACTTCTCCATGAAATACAATACCAAAAGAGTGAGTAGACAAGCCACAGACCAGGATAAAATATTTGCAAAAGATACAACTGATAAAAGGCTGTTACCCAAAATATGCAAATAATTCTTTAGGCTCAACCAGAAATGACCCACTTTTAGAAATGGGCCAAAGATGTTATCAGACACCTCACCCGAGAAGATTCGCAGACAGAAGATAAGCATACGAAGAGCTTTTCCACACCATATGTCATCAGGGAGATTCAGATGAAAACAGAATGACCAAACTCCAGAACATGGATAACACCAAATGGTTACTGTACAGTGTGGCTGGGGAACAATAGGAACTCTTGTTCATTGCTGGTGGGAATGCAAAATGATAACAGCCACTTTGGAAGAGTTTTACAAAACCGAATGTACTGTTAACATACGATCTAGCAATTGTGCTGCTTAGTAATTACCCAAAGGAACTGAAAACGTCTGTCCACACATAAACCAGCACGTGGATGTTTATAGCAGCTTTATTCATAATCACAAAATCCTGGATGCAACCAAGATGTCTGTCAGCAGATGAATGGGCAAACTGCTACGTCCAGACTATGGAATGTTATTCAGCACTAAAAAGAAATAAGCCATTAAAAGACATGGAAGAAACTTCAATGCATCTTAGTATGCGAAAGAAGCCAATCTGAGAAGGCTTCATATTGTAAGATTCCAACTATATGACATTCTTGAAAAGGCAACACTACGGAGATAGCAAAAAGATGAGTGGTCGTTAGGGGCTAGGAGAGTCGGATAAATGGGCAAAGCACAGAGGATTTTTAGGGCAGTGAGACTATTCTGTAAGATGCTATAATGGCAGATATATGTCATTGCACATTTGTCCAAACTATAAAACATATAACTCCAAGAACGAATCCAAATGTAAACTACGACCTACAGTTATAACGAGGTGTCAAAGTAGGTTCATCATTTGCTCCAAGTGTACCCCTATGGTGGGAGGTGTTGATAAGGAGGAGGTGATGCATATGTGGGTGCAGGAACTATATTGGAAATCTTCGTACCTTTCCCCAGTCTTTCTGTAGCAAGTAAGTAAATAAATAACAGTCGTTTGTTGTCATTATCAAGTATTATGTGCTGTACATAACTGTCTACACCAGGATCACACAAACACATGAGTGATGTGTTTGTCTAAGACATTATAATGGCTATGATGTTACCGGGCAATATGAATTTCTTAGCTACATGATAATCTTGTGGGACTATGGTGGTACACATGGCTTGTCCTTAACTGAAATGTCATTATGCATTATGTGTCTGTATTTAACTCATAGTTAACTGCTTTTGTGTCTTATTTCATTAAATTCTGATCTTAAGTGATATTCTTTTTTCTACTCTCCTAATCTTTTTTCTAAGTTTTTATGTTGAACACTTACATCATCAAATTTCAATCTTTTTTTTTCCGTTAAGTGCATCTAAGATTAAGTACTTTTCTTAAATTTTATCTTAGAGATTATATGTATTTATGTATGCACTTCTCACCGTATTTCAGTTTGAAAGATCTTTCCACTTTATGTTTGATTTCTTTTTTTTTGGCCAATTAATTATTGAAAGATTATTCCTTTTTCTTTTACTAGAAATATACAGTGGCCACAGAAAGTGGTTGACTATTTTTGTTCTTGAACTATATTTTCAAAGCACAGTGATCAGAGACTGTTTTAAATTAATTCTTTGGTATTTGTTGAGACTTTTTTTTATAGCCTAGGATGTTGTTTTTTTGGTAAACCTCTATGTATGTTGGAAAAGGAAATTTATTGTTTCTTTGTTGAATTTAGGGTTCTGAGGGGGCACATGACTAATAAGTGTGAATGCATTTGGAAGTTAGTTCAACTTTAGTAGATACTGGTGAGCAATTTTCCAGAGTGACTGTATAAATTTACACTTCCATACACAGTGTGTGAGAGTTTCAGTAGCTCCATATCTTCACCAACATTGATATTATTAATGCTTCAGAATGTTATCCATTTTGGTGGGTGGATAGTGACTATTCTTATGACTTTAAACTACATCTACATTTTCTTTCTTTCTTTCTTTCTTTCTTTTTTTTTTTTTTTTTTTTTTTTGGTGCTGGGGATCGAACTCAGGGCCTTCCGCTTGCAAGTCAAGCACTCTAATCACTGAGCTAAATCCCCAGCCTAAACTACATTTTCTTGATTAATAATGAAGTTGGGCTTTTCTTTTTCATGTATTTACTGGCCACTGTACATTTTCTTTTGCAAATCTTTTGTCTGTTTTTATCCATTTTTCTATTGGATTTAACTTTGTCTTGTTGATCTAGAGGAGTATGTATCAGCTACATATTGTTTCAAATCAAATTGCCCCCAAATGTACTTAATATCGCCTCACAATTTTTGCGGGTCAAGCGTCTGCGTGCACTTTAAGCGAAGGGCTGTACCAGCTAATCTTAGTCGTCAACTTGGCTGGATTAGGAGACTTGATGGGAGGTGACTGGATAACAAGGGCACTGTGTTTATCAGTGGACTAACCCAGTGATGGTCATAGTTGATTAGGAGACGGAGCTCACTTGGAGGTGGTCCCCAGGCTGTGCCTTTGGGGTGTGTATTGCTGCGCACAGGCTCGCTTCCCAGCCACCGCGAAGTAACCAGCTCTGCCGTGTGCTTCTGCCCTGCTGTTCCTGCTTTGGAGCCTGGGTCTGGTCAGTTTGGGTGGCTGTTTCACACATCTGAAGATGTATTCGTCTGTTGTCAGTCACAGTGTTCTGTGTATCCCACGTGATTCAAGTTTGTTCATTATCTTGTTCGGATCTTCTGCATCTTTACTGATATTTTTCCTGCTTTATCTTTCAGTTATTAAGAGGGGCAGTTAAATTCTTCCACTGTGATCGTGGCTGGGTCTATTTTCCCACTGTGTGTGTCAAATTGTTTTTATATATTCTGAAACCGTATTAGTAAGTGTATGAAAATTTACAATTATTGCCTATCATTTTGCCTCTTTGTGTTTCTATTACTATTTCTTACCTTAAAGTCTGCTTTTGCAGATACAGATATAACTACACCAGCTTTCTTTTATTTAGTATTTTCTTATCTTTTTCTATATTTTATATTTAAAATTTCTTTGGTCTTATATTTAAAGTGTTAGAATAGCAGATAGTTGGATTGTATTTATTTTAATCTAGTTTGACAATATTTCTGAGTATTAATCTGTTTACATTTCATGTGATTACAGATGTATTTGGGTCATATTTACCATTTTGTTCCTTTTCTATTCATCCTTTATCTTCCCTACGCTCCCTACTCTGTTATTTACTTCATTTGCTTACATTCATCAACTATTTCTTTTATCTTACCCTATATTCTTTTAATAGTTGTTACTCTACTGGTGACTCACTGAGCCTGATATAAGTAATAGTTTTACCATTTTTATAGAAAATGATAGAACGTTATAGCGCTTCACCTCTGCTTGCCGTCTTCTGCCTGTTGTGTTACTGCTGTCATGCATTTTAATTTTGTATATTTGAGCTTTGTAAAATGTTATCAGTTTTGTGGAGTCAATATTTATATAGACTTACAAACATTTTCCGACTTCCGTTGCTTCCCGTTTCTCCCTATGTTTATGTGTACCCATATGGCCCTTTTTCTTCCCACTGAAGACTTTCTTTACTATTTCTCTTATTATGGGTTTCTGGTGACAAATTCTCTCCATTTGTGTTGCTCTAAAATGCGTTGATTTCACCTTTACTTCTGAAAAAAAATTGTCACTTATAAAAGCTTGGATTAGCAGTTATGTTCTTTCATTACTTAAAAGGTACCATTCACTTTCATTGTTTTAAAATGTCCATTGTCTTCTGTTTTCCATTTCTGATGCATCTCACTATTCATTCTGAGATAATTTTTCTTCTCTCTCACTGAGGACTAATAGATAATATGGAGGAAAACCTGAGTGAGGGTACAGAGAGTTACCAAAAAGCGCTGAAGGATTGTGAGATCAGAATCTGGAAAAGAAAAGCAAATCCAGCAGACGGGCTCAGTGTGAGTTGCTGCTTGATTTCAGGAGAGGCAAGTAGGAATCTGAGAAAAACTCTACACTGACTCAGAAATCCCGGAGGACAAAAGGGAGGTGACGGACTGCCCAGATGGGAGCACCTGGTAACAATCCCCCTGGGCTTTGGCTTGGGAAACTGAGATGCTACATCTTAGTATAGAGAAATAAACCAGCTGTGAATCTTCTCATCTTTGATTGGATTAAGATGCTATTGTCTTAGTCCAGTTTGTCAGAAGCAAACATAAATCTCTCTAGAGGAAGATAATATCCAGAATTTAGAAACAACTTTACTCTCTCCCACATGTGGTGTTTCGTGTCTAATAAAATTAACCAGTCACCTGAGGAAATAACAAAACATGGCTAAAAAGGGGAGAGGGAGGGAGGCAGACAGAGAAAGAGGGGTAGAGTAAAAAAACCCTCATAGAATGGATTATCTGAGGAAATTTTTTAAAAGCAGATGAGCATTTTGAGGGATGACTAGAAAATGAAAAGAACCCAGTGATAATTTCAGAAGTTAAAAATACCATAACTGAAATTAGTAAGTCAGTGGATGAATTCATTAGCAGATCAGACTCAGCTGAGAAGAGGATTATTAAGTGAAAGATCAGTCAAAAGAAAGTATCTATACTAAATCCCAGGGCAACGGCAGTAGCAAAAAGTGAAAAGTATAGAATAGAGTGGCAGAGACATTGAGTGTACCGTAAGAGGTTGGCCTCTCTGTTGTTGGAGTCCTGCAAGAGGAGCGGGAGAAAGATAATTGAGCGGGAGAAATATTCACTAAGTAATATATGAGGCGGTGATTGCTGAAAGTTTGAAAACAAACAAAAAATATAATTTGAAAGATACCAAGCCACAGATAATAAGAAACTAAAAATCTCAGGAAAGTAAAATATAAGGAAAACAACATCTAAGTGCATTATAGTGAAAAGTGGAGAGACAAGAAATTCTTGCACGCAGTCGGAAGGGAAACACTGAGATCAACAGCCGACTTTTCAACAGAGCAGTGGCAGCCAGGAGCAATGCAGTGCTTTCTTCAAAGGTCTTGAGTGAACTATCCACTCACTGGGTTTTCCAAAACTCACCCAAACATCTGTGCCTCTCATCCTCCTCCTAGATCTAACGGGCTAGCTTGAGCATGCTCCTCTCATGGAAACAGTAGAGACACAGCCAGCCAGCCCATATCTGCTCACCCGCATCTGTTAAGACCTCGTTGACCAAAACAAGTCACCTGACTAAAGTTTGATCAGAGAGCAGGAGAGTATGTTCTGCCACTTGATAGGAAGGGCTGTGAAGATATGAGGACAGTGCTTGGCTACAAGAAGGGGCGGAGGATCAGAGCCATTGATGTACACAGAGTAACTGAGTAAAAGGAACTGTATAGATAAATATTTATAGCCTGGACAGAAATGTATCAGGAAGATCAGCCTCAATAAACCTGGCTATTGCTCTGACCAAACCTGAAGAACATGAAAAGTGTTCAGATACTCTTTCAAGAAGTACAGGCTTCATACCACCATGCCTTCAGTAAACTTTATGAGCAATTCCTTTTGCAGAATAGGAGGTAGGTTAAATGAAGAGAGGGAGGAACTGTGTTAATTCTTTAAAACATGTGAGTAATAGCAAATTGAGATAAAGAAAAACAAATACAGATTTGGCTAACAACTTTATTATGCAAACTATCAGAAAGCACTATGTAGAGTTAAGTGAAAAGATTTTTAAAAAAATATGCAAGCTATTCCTTCACAGGTTTAATATTGCTCAATTGAAAAAACTGGTTTTGCTAAATGGAACGTATAGTCTAAAAATAATATGATAAAGAAGGCATAAAAATTATTCAAAGTGGGGTGTGTTAGTGTATACCTGTAGCCTTAGCTTGAGCCCAGGAGTTTGAGACCAGCCTGGGCAACATAGCAAGACTCTATCTTGTAAAAAATATTCAAATTTTAATGTGTTCAGACGTTGTGGCCATTTTTCTCTCTTCTATCCAAGAAAAAGAAAACAAAGCAGACCCTAGTACATGTGGGCTTGAATCATTTATACTTTGCTTGTGTAGTGGTAGGTAAGAAAATTGCCCGTCAGGACAAAAGAAAATTAACCAAATTGGTCCTTGAAATTCTAGGGCATTAGAGGTAGTTGGGGTAAAGTCAGGGACCTGCCTGGTGAAGTGTGCAGCACACACCCCGGATAGTCTAACCACAAACTTTCTTTGAGATTTGTGTTCTCTTTAAAAAGTCATGTGAATTTTGTTATCTTCTGCATAATAAACATACATTTGTTTTTTAAATAAAAAACTTTTTAACTTACCTTAAGGTAATATTCAAGTTTTAGGAAGAAAAATTGAGCTTGAGTTATACCCTACACATGAGGGCATATACTTTCTGGTTAGGGGAGGTGGTTCTCTTTAAGAACCTCAGGTTGTAGAGTGTTGGCCTGGGAACCGAGAAGACTGGGTTTTACTCTTGCTTTTGCCACTAGTTTAAGCTAGTTTTGGAGAAGTTATTTGAATTATCCAAACCAGTTTTGTTGCCTGCAGAGGGAGATAGGACTAGACCATTTCTAAGATTCCTTCCAATTTTGGCCTCCATGAGTCTCTTGCAGGAACTTAGCTGTTAGGTTAAACCCTGGTGTTGGCCCATGAGCAGGATTCTCCTGGAGACCTTTTACCATCATGCAGGTATGTCTGAGGCGCATTTTAATGATCCCTCCCAGTGGATAGGAGCCAATTTCTTCTATAAGCCGATCATATAGATTAGTAGAGTGCACCTGATATACAATGAGGTATAATTTCTCATTATAAGGCGATTCAGAAGTAGCAAAGCGGAAGGCAGGAGAGGGAGGTGTACCCTGAGCAATCAAACTGGAGATGATGCCAGTGGAATTTTTTCATCCATAAATTGAACTAACAAACTTGTTATGGGGAGATTGGTGGACTTTGGCCTATTAAGAGATGCAGGGTTTTTGTTTTGTTTTTGTTTTCTTGATTCCATCAGCTTTGAAACGGAGAATGGCAATGAGACACCCACATTAATAAAACACAGTGGTATTTGGACACTTAAACTGAACAAAAGAAATTGGACCTGGGAGAGCATTACTTATTTAGGCCATCTCCTTGTTGAGCTTCCTCCCCTTCATGAGGCCACGGTGTTCCCTTTATTGGTCCTTAAGGCAAGTGAGGAGGACTCTGATGGTTTGTGGTTTAGGTCAGTGGTGCGCGGGTGGTGGGGCTGTCTGTTTGGTCCAAAGCTTCCTGACAGGGGAGTGTGCTCCCTCTCCTTTTCTTCAAGGCATTTTGAATGCAGCTAATGGTAAGCAGGAGATATACCCGGGAATTTCATAACGTGATCATCCAGGAGGCAGTGACAAAATTAAATCGGAGGGAAGCAGGGCCAAAGGTCTTAATTATCTCTGAGAGGAAGAGACTCCTGAGAAGCAGGCAGCAGCCTGACTTCTTGTGTCTGTTCAAAGTGACCTGGGGAAGGTGTAACTGAGCACAGGGCTTTGACAGAACCTCTCTGCCAAGAAACTTAAAGTGCAGAATGACCTCAATGGTCTTGTTCATCTCCGGTTTCTACTGTTGTCCCCAAACAACCACAGCAACTCTCATGTTACCCCATTTCATGTCGCTCAAATAAAGATTACCTTGCGTCTAATGTGCTCCCATACAACAGAAGTATTTTACAACTTCAAATGAATTCCTATTAGGGTTCTTACATATATGGTATGTGTGGTGAACGAAGCATAAGTGTTGTTATTGTATAACTGCATCTCCAAGTTTAAACAGACTTGTTGCATATGGCCACATTCCGTATGGAAACCATTTACTCAGCTTACACAATTTTTGTCTTGGCATAAAATAAATTCTGCCATAGAACATTCTCTTCTTGTCTTGTAACTAGGAAGAAATGGTCTGGTTTTGAGAGGAGACTGAAGAAAATTCCATGGAGGTAGAGCTAGTCTTCCCAGCAACACTATATCAAGAATCCATGATTTCCTACCCTGCTGCACAAATGTATAATACGTATTTTACCCTGGTCTGACCACAGAGACTACAGGGCCCACCATGTAAGAGTGATGGAAAGATCCCCAAGACGTCAGAGTCAGAGGATTGGCAGACACAAAGTCTGGTAAGTCATGGTGGCAGCTGGTTTCTCAGACAGGAGGAAGAGAAAGAGAAGAAAAATTAGAACCCCAGGATCACTACTGATTAACAAGCCCTGAGACAGAACTCCCGATGGGGAAGGGTGTAGCTTCACTCACTTTAGCAGTCCCCTTATGTGGCCACCATACCAAAACTTCCACTAATTTTTTGTTTCCACTAAAATTTTCATCTTCCTGGTGCCTTCCATTTATCCAACTTGACCATCCCCACTCCTGGCTGGACTTTTCTCCAAAGCTGTCCTTAATTATTCAAGCAAGTTCCCATCACTACCCATAGTTTTCTCCTCCCTGCGATGCCATCATATCAGCCTGTCTGGTCCATGCCTTACTGAAGATTGGCACAACATTTTGTTTCTTCCATTCCCATCCCTAAGGTGGAATATGTTCCTGGGGGTAAAAATTAAAAAACAGAACAAAACAGCAAAATTTAAACCAAAACTGGATCACGACTGGCTCTATCATTATCACCTAATTTCTAGTCTCTTCTACTTTTCTTATTCTGGCCCAGCAAACAGCCATTTCCCAAAGCAGCAACACGAGAGTATTATTTATCTCACGTCGTGAATCCACCCTGAGCCTGGCACTCGCAGCCAAAGACGTAGGCTCCTGCTTCACCATCTCAAACAAATATCCCTCACTGTGGTCAAGAATTCCTTCGTGTTGGTTTCTTTCTGATTATCTCCACAGCATCTTTCTTTTGTCTCCTAAGGAAGTTTTCCTCTGTTTCCCTCCAAGCTCATCTCTATGTGAACTCTCAATTCTAAACTTTTTTGTTTGCTTGTTTCGGTACTTGCTTTTTCATTGCTTTTCCTCTTCTGTATCTTCAGTAGGAGTATGTAATGCCCCCCTTGTTCTTTTAATATGCTCTGTTCTGTCCCATCATTTAAAACAAATTAAAATCTTCTCTGCATCCCTTCTTTCATCTGTGGTCACCGCTGGCTTTTCTCCTCCCCTTCATCTCCCCTCTGCTTCCTCCCCTCTCGTTTTCTTCGCTTGCTCTGGCATGGTATCGATCTCACGATAATGGAGAGGCATCAGCAATGGTGGCATCTGGGCTCATCTCGCTCTCTTCTCAGGCAGGTGGGAGGGAGCTATCGATGTCCTTGGTTGACGAGTGGTAACGAGTGCTGTTGTTGGCACCTTTCCTTTCCAGTACCGAGGCACTGCTCCCCGTCTGTGTGAGGGTTTACCCCCGAGTTCTTCCCCAGCATCGCTCTGGGCACCAAGGTCACTCTCCTCTCTGGTGTCAGCCTGCCTCTTCTGACTCGCAGGTCTGGAGGAATTCTAAGCCCGCTTCAATGCAGAGTATTTCGGAAGAACCATCCAAGCTTCAAAACTTTCTGGGAGATTGACTGTTACAACTGTATTACAAGTTTAGTTGCTCTTTCTGTCAAGTCCAGCTTTCTTCTCTTCCCCAATAGGTGCTCTTTTGAGAGCCCTTTCGTAGCAAATGTCTACCTCAGAGTCTGTTTCCTGGGGAAGTCGATGTAAGACATGGGTGAAGCTAAGTATTTCCCTAGAAAAAGTTGGTTCTCATTGAGCATACCAAGTCTGAAAACCCCAAATCCAAACTGCACTAAAATCTGAAAATTTTTCAGTGTTAACGTGACACCACAAGTCTAATGGTTTAATGTACAGAAACTTTGTTTTATGCACAAAATTATCTAAACTACTGTATAATAGTACCTTCAAGCTATGTGTATATTTAGTATATATCAAACATAAATAACATTTGTGATTAAAGTTGGTCCAGTTCCCAAGATACAAAAATATTCCAAAATCTGAAAAAAGTCTGAAATCTGAAACTCTTCTGGTCCCAAGCATTTCAGATATGGGATAGTCAACCTGTGATAGAGCATTTCAGATACGGGATAGTCAACCTGTGATAGAGCATTTCAGATATGGGATAGTCAACCTGTGATAGAGCATTTCAGATATGGGGTAGTCAACCTGTAATAGAGCATTTCAGATATGGGATAGTCAACCTGCAATAGGTTCTTTTGCTGGCACATATTGATCTAGGAAGATTTGATCATACTGAATCCCAAAATATACTTTTGTCCAAGCTTTCAGGGTAACAAATGAAATCAAGTTGCATTTTCTAGGTCTTTTGTTCCATTTCTTTGTTTTGTTGAATAACTTTTACTTGAGATAATATTGGATCAAAACATCTTCATTCAACCTAAAGCCAAGTTTCTGTGAACTTCTAATTGTTTCTAAAAGTTTCTGTAAAAAATTCTAATTGTACTTCTGTCTCAAATATACTTTTGTCCAAGCTTTCAGGGCAACAAATGAAATTGACCCTATCCATGAGATAGATATGTATCTGTATATATATCTATGTATATCTATCTATCTATATATCATGTATATACACAGCTAGATTCAAATCATTTTTATATGTTCAGTTCTATGCTTTTCAGGATGGATAATCATTCATCTAATCATCAGCAGTTCTTCCAAGAATATGTTCCAAAATATATAACTAAGTTTTTCTCTCCATACTTTGCCCATCATTTATATCAGCTGTTTAACACTAAGTAATAAGCACTCTAAAAATATTTAAACAACCCATTTTTTTTTAACCTGTCCTTGGTTTGATTGGACATTTCTGCTTACTGGACAGACTCAGCTGATCTTGGCTGGATCTGCTCATGGATCAGGACTCAACTAGAAAGCTGGTTAGAGGATGGCTGATCTAGCACAACTCAGCTCTGCTCCATGTGGTCTCTCCTCCTATAGGAAGCCACTAGCTTGGGTCTGTTCTTGGGGCATAACAGGGCTCCAAGAGCCAGCAAGGCTAATTGTTCAAGAGAGTAAGCTCCAGCACACAGGCCCTTTTCAAGTCTTTTCTTCATTAGATTGCTCACAGCCCAAAGTCAGAATGCAAGGTGATGATACAGACTACAGGACTTGGATGCTGGAAGACCATTCGCTGGGGCATTCATGCAGCCACTATACCATATCACCCCAGTTCAAGTTATTATTATGTCGTGACTGGATGATTCTGGTAGCCCTCATTATAATGGTTTCCTGATTCCATGCCTGACCCCACCTAATAGCCAGATCACCTTTTGGTGATTTCTGTGGGACCATGTCAACTCTCTGCTCAGAATCCTCCCACTGTTTCCCATTGCCTTTAGTCCAGAAGACCTGTTCTTTACCATGGCTAGCACGGTGTAAATCATCTAATGGCTCTTGCACATTTCTGAGCCCACATTTCATAACGACCTTCCTGCCTACTCTACTCCTCCACTCTGCTTTCCCTTCTGTCCTTCCAGCCTCAGAGGTCTCCTCTTTGGTGCTGTCTGCATGGACTGTGCATTGCCCTAGATGTTTGGACGTCTGACTCCTTCTTACTTTCAGCTCAGACATCCTGTTATCACAGACACCTTTCCTAATCATCAGAGGTAAAATAGTTGGGCCTTTTCCCTCCCGTGCCACAAACTTTATCTTATTACTTATTTTATATTTTTTTATAGCAAGTTGATATCTGAAATTATTATACTTTTTAATGTTTTAAATTTCCCTTCTCCTACAAATGGCATTTCCTAGGTGAAAGTTAATTGAAAGTGGACCAATATCAAATAACCTCTTCAGACACAAACTGTAGTGAGTTGCTTGAACTGGGGACTTAGGAGTGTTGTGTTTCTTCTGATTTATGCCATTTTTAGCCACAGATTGAGAATTAAGTGTCTTTTCATAACCATCAATTTTCTTCACTCTAAAATGAACATAATAGTTTTAATCCCCAGCACTACAAAAAATAAAATACAATATGCACAATAAAAAATAAAAATAAAAATAAATAAATTTCCCCTCTCCTGACTAGAATTTGAACTTCTTAGGAATAGGAACTTTCCATCACTATAACTAAATACCTGAGACAATCAGCTTATAAAGAGAAAAGATTTATTTGGATCCACACTTTTGGAGATTACAGGCCATGATCAGTTGACCTGATTACTTTTGGACCTGTGGCGACACAGCACCTCATGGTGAGAGCACGTGGTGGTGCCAAACTGCTCACCTCATGGCCAGAGAGCAAAAAGGAGAGTGAGGAAAGGGCTGAAGTCTGACTATTCCCTTTGAGGTCACACCCTAGTGACACAGAGACTGCCCACTAGGCCTCACCTCTTAAAGGTTCCGCCCCCCCATAGTGCCAGCCTGAGGAACCAAGACTTTAGCACAAGATTTCTTGGGGGACATTTAAGATCCAAACGAGAGCACTTTGTCCGTCTTGAATATTGCTTTCTTTCTCGCCAACAATAGGGCTTCTACATGCTCACTCATAGACTCACTCAACAGTTACTTACTGAATAAGTAAGCAAACAATTTAAAATCTAAGCCTGTTGGCCCAGGGTACATTTTGCTTCACTGACCTGGGCTACAAATATGGTGCTCTCTCTTTCAATATTCAAAGTGACACAACTTGAGGCACCTGCTGCCCTCTGTTTCTCTTTATAAGGCCTTTCCAACCAGATGCTCTTGCCCTTTTTTGAAGGCCCATTTCTTATCTCATTCCCCTTTGTGCAAGATAGTGAGGTGCTCCCTAGTTAACTCTGTTTCTCCTCTGGTTTCTCTCTGATGACTCTCGGCAGACAGTGCAGTGGTCCAGGAGACACATCGGGATGTTCCCGTGATGGCTGGAGGCACCTGTGAGGGTGGAAGGTTCTGGAATGTGGTAAGAGCAAGGTGTCTCTCCGGCCTCTGTCATTTCCACCTTGACTTCTGAGGACAGGATGTTCATTTACAATTCCAGTAGAGTCAATGTCCTGATGGAAATGCCAGGCACTTCTGTTTTTTTCCTTATATTTTCCCTGTGTTTGAGACCTCAAAGATTGCTCTCGAGTGGAACTTAAGGGCGTTTCAGCCAAATGGTCTGTCATTCAGATCTGTAGCCCACTCTCATACAGCATACTCTCAAAAGACAGAACTCCCCTAGTCTTGTTCTCTAGGACCTGGTCGCCATAGGAGTACTGCCTTTTTTGTTTCTTTGCCGTGCTGGGGATTAAACCCAGGGTTTGACACAAGCCAGGCAAGTGCACTACCACTCAGCTGTACTCAGCCCAAGTTCTGCCTCTTGATGAAATCTAAAGGTTTTTCTTTGGGCCTCTGCATATGCCTAAGACTCACTAGGCATCCATTCAAACTCATCTTTTATGCTTTCATGTTTTCTCTCTCCTGCCAGAAGTTTTTCATTCTTGCTCCTTCTCCATCTTCTCCTCAGGGTCCTCTGGAATGTTGTAGAACCTTATTGACTAGGACTCTGCACACATTGGGCCCTGTCAGTCCTCTACACTTCTTCAGAGCCCCTGCTCACATCCTTCCTCATGTGCAATAGGTCCCTTTGTCCCCCAAAAGAAAGAACTGAAAGCGTGTCCAGGAGGGTGTTGATGCTTCATCTTTAGCGCCCCTGCTATGCATTTATCCTTCCCAAGACCCTCCCCAGGGTCCTAGTAATGTACTCAGGTATCAGTGTAAAATGAGCAAGAGCAAGATATTCTAACCGATTAACAAGACTCTCTCTCCCCTTAGTGTTGGGTGGCAGTAAGTGGCCATAGGCATTTTGGAGGTTCAACTTCAGGGAAGTTAAAAAACACTGAGTTTCCATTTAGTGGAGTATGTTTATGTGGCAGGCAGTCCCTTCTATATAGTATTGTAAGTATAGGAATTCTGGTGTAGAAATGGCTTCTAGAAATCCAACGACTAGCTTTGTTGACTCCCCAGGGAGGGCCAGGGATCAATTAAGGAATGCGTTTTTCCCTTCCGGAACCAGAAATGTGTGGGTGGTAGGATAGAAACAAGGTTTGAAATGCACTGAGCTGGAAGGGCATCTGTGGAAAATTCTTCCAAACACCAAATGTAAGAAAATGTAAGCCAAATATTTGGTTCCCATGGGTACCTATCAAAACTCAAGGTTTCATTAGAATATAGTCTGTGATGCAGTGTAAAAAAATACACATGTATTCCATTTTTCCCTATTTTATGGCAATCAGATGAAATAGGATTTATCAGAATTCCTGTGTTTTCAAGTCATAAGCCTGTAGCAGTACTATAAATAGCAAGTACCTCTGTATGTGAAGTCACAAGGTTTGTACATCCCAACAATAATAAAAAAATTTCTATGAGCTCTGCTGAAAGAACAATGGAATGGTCTTTCTATTTGCTTCATAGAAAATGTTACAAAATCGATGTTATAGGAAGAGGCAATCCAAGAGCATACAGTCAGAACATGTAGGAAGAAATATTAGATAAGATTTTCAGTGACCTACTAAAATAATGTGTTCTATTTTTAGATTTTTCAGCTTCTTAAATTTTAAATATGTAGTTTCTTCATACCTGATTTTACTTTCATAAGTTTTTATTATGTTTTTTAGAAAGAGCCAAAACTGTAAAAGTTTTAGCATCCTCCTCCCAATAAAATCAGTATCTTTTCCTGGTGAAAACAAGACATAATCTATTATCTCAAAAAATTAGTCCAACATACAAATTATAATTCCCATTAATCGAGTGCTTGCTATCGGTCTGACATTGTTCTGGGAACTTTGTGTAATTCTTTTATGTATTCCCTAGAACAACCTTATGGACTGATAGGTTTTTCATGTCAGTGAGTTACAAAAATAATGAGGTAATTTATTCAAGGCCGCTCAGTTCAAAGTCCTCCGTGTCTTCTGCAGCCTGCACTCTACCCAGCATGCTTTGCTTCTATTATCTTCTATGGTGCTGAGTTTAGCACTTAACTACATTTCCTTTTGCTTGTGTGGCCTGCCTGCTGCTTCACATTTGTGCTCCAGGCCTCCAGCTATAATATAAATTCCCTGAAAATAAAGAATAGAATCCAAATTTCTTCCATATCACTCTCAACACATGGCAGAGAGCTCAACTTGTGGTGAAATCGCTCTAATTCTTGACAATCAAAATTGATTGGAAGTCATGTCTATCTGGAAAATGCCCCCAAGAGAAGCATAGGGATCAGTGCAGGAATAAATAAAACAGAATTTATTTATTTTCCTACCTCCACACAATGTGATCACTTGGAACTAGTGGGGGAAATCACTGATCTTCAGTTAAAAATGCAAAAGGAACAAATATGTAGCTAGAAGCCACAGGTAGACTTGGGGTTTCTGTTCTGAGCTGTCAGTGTTGGCAAATACATGTGTGAAATGCTAGTTTCCATAGCAACCAGCACAGCAAGATTTTTTTTTTTTTTGCCCTCTGGTTTATGAATCCAAATCAATAAATGTTTATAAATAACTCTCCAATTGGCCCAAAGAAGTAAAAACATAAGCCAGAACAATCTTTCTGTCCTGTGAATATGAGTCACAGATATGTTGGCCATATTCTAGGGACAGAAAAAGGCTATCCATGGAATAAACAATTGGCCACCTCATTTTCTTTGCAAGAGCACTTAGGGAAAACCGTCTGAGTGAAAATCTATTTTGCGTGCTCACTGACAACAAAAGGCTACAGAGTATATATGCATCCAAGGAACATAGAGACCAAATTGCATGAGTCTCAAAGCTGACATGGAGGTAACTGAGCCCAGAGTTCAAAGAGGATTAAGTAGAGACCTTATCTGTCTTTGTAGATTGAGTATATTTTCCTTATGATATGCAAGTGGGAACTCATACAAATGTGGGATGTAGTCTTAAGAGTCCCCCAAAAATCAAATCAGGCCACCACTAACCAGGCTAAGGATTCTTTCTATAGCATTGCAAACAGATGGCCAAACAGCTCTCTTGGGATATTTTTAGCAAAAGGGAAAGTCGTTTCCCTCCAATTCCTATCCAGTAGCTGTTAAATTTATTTCCTGAGCCAAAATCTCCTCCCACTCTATCTCTTCAATTTTGATCATTGGTTTTAGTTTGTCCTCTGGCCCAACAGGGACCAACTCTGAGGTTCCTCTTCCTGGTGACAGTCCGTTAACCCTTCGGGGAGAGCCAACCAATCCTTCTTTACTCTTCTTCCTTTTTTGGTATGGTGCCAGCCTTCCTCTGTCTTGATTTCTTTTCTCAGAATGCTCCTGAGTTGTCATCATTTCTCAAACTGTAGTCACTCAGAAAGATTTGTGCAAATTCCCGGATGTGGGTTAAGATTTTAGGGTACAATGAAACTATTTCCTGTTCTTTGTCTGTAGATGTGGTTAAGTTTACATTCAAGTTTTTCCTTTCTTCATTTCTTCTTTCCTTCCTTCTTTCCTCCTTTCCTTCTCTCCTTCCTTCCTTCTCTCCTTCCTTGCTTCCTTCCTTCCTTCGTCTCTATCTCTTTTTCCTTCCCATAACTACACTCTTGGCACATGTGAAACTTCTGATAGGCTAAAACACACAGGGCATCCCATCCCAGATTAGGAATGAATTATATAAATATTTTTCCCAAGAAGAACTCAACTAGGGCAGGGATTCCCTGGCAAGCCACTAGCCTGAGCAGCAGAAAGGAACAGCTGTTCTGATCATTTTGGCAAAGACTGTAGCTGGCTGCCATAAAGTGGAGTAATTGTCCACAAGATGAGATTGGAAGGGCCTGAGACAACAGTCTTTTGCTCCAAAATGTCTCATTCATTCAAGTGCCAAAATGGCTGGAATTTCAGCATTTGGGAAGACTAACCAACTCCCCCCAAAGACTATCTTTCCCCCACAAATGATGTATTAAATCACTAACAATTTAGTGTGCATGAGATGATTCCGATTCTTTCTTTTTTGAGGCAGTAAGAAAACACCAACTGCCTGGATTTGGAAGGAAAGAAGAGGAGTAAAGTCAGGGTAAAAGCTAGAGGAGGTAGAATAATCCGAAATTTCCATTAGTAATGCTCACTATGGCCGGGGAAGGGGGTCACAATCTCAAATGTCCACCCACAAAAGAAACAGAGGACTGGGGGGAGGACTGCACTCCTAGCCTGGTAGTACCTGGGCCTGCGGCAGCAGAGAATGGCGGGGATACTGGAACCTGAACGGCTACACAAGGGTTAACCTTTGCCCAGCTCCAGCCAAACGCTGCCAAGGAAGAGTGAGGCCCCATGTGATCAAATGTTTCGCATTTTCAGAACTCTAGATTTAAGTAAAGTCTTAAACTGGGACTGCTAACCAATGCAACAAAGTCTCTCTGCTGCCCGTTCTTGGCCTCTAATATTAGATCGATATCCATGGTATCTATTCCTGCATCTATTACAATAAAGCAAGAAGTAGGAGAGATGGTAGAAATAGTAGTTTAAACAAGACGGTAGTGAGCTTTACTGGTCCTTAAACCAGAGAGGCATGTCCAGGGGTGATTGGAGAGCCTGATGCGGGTCTCCTGGGGTCTTAGGGACCCAGTACACGAGGCCTGCTGCCTGGTGTGAGCAGTTCCAGGGTAGGAAGCTGTGGCCATCTGCCTATAGTGGCAGGAGAGACAGAAAAAGAACTACACTCTAGGCAAACAGCTCTTCACTGTTAAATGTGTGTGCACATGCGTTTGTTATCCAAGGGTGTCTGCAACCATTTTGGAATCTGTCTGAGTTCTCATCTGGGGCAGAAAAGATCTAGATCAGAGTAGCATTGAACAAGTAATTGGGAGGAAAAAGAATCATATGTTCAGCTGATTCTATAAAACAATAACACATACACACACACACACACACAGAGGCAAACTTAGGTAAGGTTTGTCTACTCACTGTTAAGAACCTTTCTGAAATGAAAATATCTTGGAGATGTTTCCACATCAGGTTCAGCCTTATTCTTTCTCCCATCTGCACATTCAGTTGTATGGATAGTGTATTTAAACAGTCCTGTATTGAAGGATAGTCCTATGGATCCTAATTATTTGCTATCAATACTGAAATAAATTTCCTTGTTTACATGTGATTTTGCACATAGAAGTAAATATATCATAGGATACTTAGTAATTATCCTATGGAATAATTGACAAAGATACATCCTTTTTATTCTAAAAGATGTTGCCAAATTGCCCCCTGGGCCGTGATGCCTGCTACACAGTGTGGGTGGGCCCCCCCAGGACCTGCTCAGTCGACTCTGAAGCAGGTACTGTCTCCAGCAGCCTTCCTGTGGGTGAGGCTGAGAAGTCCGGATCATCTTCATGGAGAGCTGCCAAGCTGTGTCACTTTGAAGTTTAGCTTCATTTCATTTGAGTGAGGTTAAGAATCATTTTATGTGCATAAGAACCATTTGCAAGTCTTTTTTTTCCCCAGAACTGGGGATTCTGTCCAGGGCCTTCCCACTGAACTACATCCCAGCCTGTTCTTCTTTTGTTTATTTTTTTGAGACACGTTTTACACTAAGTCGCTAAGTCGCCCAGGCTGGACTTGAACTTGTGATCCTCCTGCCTCGTCCTCCCAGAGTGCTGGCATTACAGGGCGTGCACCACTTCGCCCAGCACTTGTAAGTTTTTACATCTAGCAGCCCCCTTATGCAGGGTTTCGCTTTCCACAGTTTCAGTTATTTGCAGGCTGAAAATATTACTCATTTTGATTCATTCAAAAGAGACCATATTTATATCACTTTTATTATTATATATAGTTATACTTGTTTTGTGTTTTATTGTTAACCCTTTAGTGTGCCCAGTTTATGAATTAAACTTAATCATAGATATGTTTGTACAGAAAAAAATTAGTGGGTGTGGGGTTTAGTACTCTCCACGCTTTCAGACATCCACAGGGGCGTCTCGGAATGTACCCTGCAGGGATAGAGGCCTTCTGCAGCAAGGAGATTAGCTCAATGTCTGTGATTTGCATTATAAATAGTTTTCTGCTCGCCAGTTGTCCTACACGGTTAATCTCTTTTTCTTCAATTTGTATATATATTTTTTAATATCTAGGTAGTTAAACTTATCTTTTTTTAATAGTGTCTGTTCTGACTCATAGAAAGGTCTTTGCCAACTTCCAAGTGAAATGTTTTTGTTTTCTTTTAATGCTTTATAGTCGTACTGCTTACAATGAAATATACTTCATTTCTGGAGTTTAATTTGGTTTGTTCAAGGAATGTCATATATATTTATTTTAATGTTTTCCAGATGGATACCTCTTGTCTTGGTACCATTTATTGAATAATTCGCCTTCAAATGTCACTTTTATATCCCTATGTGAGGTCTCCATCAAGTCCTTCGATAGACCAAGATTCTGTAGTAGTGGCTGAATGCCTGTTCTGAGTGTGTGAAGGTCTGTACTCTTGCCTTCCTGGTAGTGACCAGGATCTACTTGTCTTGTGTCCCAACCCCTCGGAGTCCAACTAATCTGATAAGGAAATATGGGACTAAAATTTATTCTAGAGGTGCTTGAAAAGAAATAATGTCTTAAAGAAGTAACTGAAAGACATAAGAAATTCTAGAGTTGATTGAGTTGTTAAAATTTGTTATGCCACAGAAGTAGCAGCTTATTGACTTTCCCAATCCTAGTTCTAAATTAAGAAATGGCTTTAACATAAATTTCCTTCCCCTTGCTCCCTCCTCGTTCCTCCTTCTCTTCTTTCTTCTTCCTGGATTGAGTTTTCAGAGCTATTCATCGGTTCTCTGGCACTTTTAAAATTATCTCATCATCTTTATTGCCTCGTCACATCTGGCTCATTGATTTCTTTTTTCTCTTCTTGGATTAAAACTGAAAATATTTAAGACAAGTTTCTTGAAATCTTCCTTTTAGCATCTCTAAAGACATGTATGGATCAACTCTAATAAAAATTAAAAACAAAACCTGAAATCCAAATGTATCACTTAAAAATAAGAGTAGTGGTTTCTGCCAGCTGCTTTTGTAATATTCCTTTTCATTACAGTTATTTTCTATCATGCTATTAAGTGAGGGCTGGTTCTTTGCAGACCTCAAAAATGCTCCTTCAAAGACTTGTGGGGCTGCTCGCAGACGACGTCGTATGAGGCACAGGCCATTTTCCACTGAGAAATAAAATACAGGGAATACAACTGTGAATTAAGGACACCAAAACATTTTTATAATGTTTTAGTTTGGAAGGAGCAAGTCCATTAAACTCAGTGATAAGAGCGATATGTTAAATTTCCTCTTCCCTAATCATGGTAATTTTCCTCTTACCCATTCTGGAGCAATTTTAGGAGCCCTCCTCCTTTTGTCAGCCCGGCTGGAATTTTGCAAGCCTGCAATTTACAGGACACTCGGTTGTTACTGATAACGTTAGCAACAAGCACATATTAGCATAACGTACAGGGTGCTGCAATGGTTTCCCTCCTTGGGTGCTCCGTGTGGTTATGTTGGTGCTGGTCTTGGCTAAGTGCCGTGGAACACTTAGACCATGCTGTCTGCTCTCATGTCCCTCCCTGCTCTCTTAGTCCCCCAGAAGCATGGCCTGAGCAAGAGCCTGTGTGCAGCTGGCAGATGCAGGCAATGACCCCAAGGAACAGGACTGGGGAGTCTGTGGGACAGCGGGACAAGAAAGAAGAGAAGCTACCTTGAGAGAGAGCCATTGTGCTGGTTATGCCTGTGGTCCTCCGAGGATCTAGCCCACTGCAGAGCCTCTGAGAAACTGTCTAGAATGTGCCTGAGGATTGTTCATAGCAGAAGGAGAAGCATTTACTCCCAGGCTCCACGATTATCCCAAAGGTGTAGACTCTCTCAAGCCCCAGTCGCAGGCCCTTAGATGTGGCAGGGTGGCTGGGTGGTCTCGGCAGCCATCCCAGCAAGCATGGGGGAAAGCTCAGGGCAGCAGGCAAGAGGAAGACCACTTGGCTGAGGCCAGTGTGCCAGGCTTCAGCTGGGGCACCTGACTCCAGCAACAATGGGCAAAACACAGGGAGTGGTAAGAAGGTTTCAACAGGCATCAAAGATGCCTGTACACTAGGAAATCTATTCCTAAATGCGATTGCTCCACTGACTACACTTTATAACCACTCTTGGTCTTGAATTCGGGGATGTTTTAAGGTGGCTACAGCAAAATAGCGAGTGACAGTCCACCCCTTCTCCTTGCATCCACAGCTCGCAGTGACATGGGGCTGCCTTTGCAGAGTCTCGTTGCAAGCTGGGTACAGTGAACAGGCCACCCAACCAGTTCAGCAGCCCGAGGACACTTGCCGAGTGGCCACCCAATTTATCCACTCAGTGTCTTTGGGCTTCTGGAATGCCACTTACCATTTCTACTTAGTCACACCTGCCAGCCCTCAGTGCTAATGAAAGAAACATCACAGGGCAGGGACATTGATCCTGAGGTGTTATGCTTACCTGTTCTTGCAAGAAACTTGATTAACATCATGATGGGACTGTGCAAAGCTTATCCAAATGCCACGTATTGGTGCTAGCGTGGCACGTATGCAACAAAGATGGTTTTTTTTCCTGAGGTGTTGGTCCTGAGGTGTTGGACAGGTGGGTGGTGCCAGATCACATCCTTATATGCATGGAAGCATATACATAAATATAAACATTTATGGCATGAACCATCATGGTGCAATTAGGGACAGGAAACGATGTCAACAAAACCCTCTTCTGTTGCCTCCAAGACCCAAATAATAAGGGGATCTAAAGAAGGAACACAAGGCCAGGTGGCTTTTAAAGAAAATGATCTATTTTGCTTTCTCGGGGAGGTATAAGGAAGAACCCAGCCTGATCTTGATGGTTAAAGAACCGGAAGGAACCCTGAGCCATTGGACAGGAAAGTGCATAGCTACTAGGAAAGATGGCCCGCAGGGATGAAGTCGGACTCGGCCGGCTGGACAGCTCTCCCGCAGGCTCCCTTTCCCTATTTGTTCTATGTCAGCTGACAAACTCAACCTCTGGGTTTAACCTGTTTAAGAAACATATAGGAGAATTTGTGACATGCCAAGCATTTATCTAAGTTCACCAACATGCACTCATTTAATGCTCATAAAAACAGCACAAAGTGCATAGAATTTTCAACCCCATTTTACAGATGAGGAAGCTAAGGCAGAAGGGCACATAATTTACTCAAGGTCATGCAACAAGTAACCCATGGAGACATGATAAAGAGCTTGTTCTTAATCACTGGGCTGCTATCTTTGCCACTGAACGTTGATTTACCACTTTAGCCCATTTCCTGATCTCCCACAGTGTTTACTTGTGTGATGTTTCATTCTTGTACGATTCTCTAATTGATTTTACATGTTTGATTTGTTTCCTTAACCAGATGTTAAGAAAACACAAGGGTAATGGTGTAGTCAGAAACTTTCTGAGTCACTGAAATGTCGACCAGGATCTGAGGAGCGTTAACTTTCCGAGAGTCCCCAGGTCATCATTCAGAGATCACTGACACTTTTTGGAATCTTAGCCAGCTTAGGTGTCTTATTTCCATAAAGAACAGACCATAGTGCAAGTAGGAATTGGAAGATGTGGCCAGTGGGACCCGGTGGGACCAATGGAGAGACGTGTAAGCCTGCAGAGGAGAAACCAGGGATCGGGCCACGTCTCTGTGCCATGAACCACTGAACCAGCAAGGTAATTTAAATGATGTTACTTGAAGAAAGCAGCAAAGTGTTTAGGTCACCTTAGATTTCCTCCCCTCATAAACAAGCTCAAATAAAAACGGCTGTTGTAGCTTCAATAGGCAAGCTTCAGTTATTTAGATACTTCACAGATGTTGATTTCTTGGCAATGCTGGACAGGTAGGAAGTACCACTGCACTTCTTGTCCCATTAGTGCCCAGTTTAGTGCCAAATGCCTGCAAGGGCCCCTTTCTTGTAAAACATATTTAAAATGAAACTTTATGTCCACATTGGCATAGGAATAATGTAGATTGGATTCATTCTTTGCTTGTGTGTGTGTGTGTGTGTGTGTGTGTGTGTGTGTGTGTGTTTTACTGAGGATTGAACCCAGGATTGCCCCCAGTTCTTTTTCTTAAGTTTTTCCTTGGGAGGGGGAGCAGGGTGCAGGGTTTTGCTGAGTCACAGAGTCACCTGGGATGGACTCCTGCCTCAGCCTCCCGGAGTGCTGAGGTTACAGGCAATGCTGTCACACTTGGCTTGGATACATTTTTTTATACTCATGTTCTGACATTTATTATTCATATTCGAGAGTCTAACAAAACAGAACAATGTTATTAGTTAATGTTATTATATTCATTTTTTCTTCTAATTTTAAAAGAATTTAAGATTAGAACGTTTTCCTTGGTCTTGGACTGTGCCTCCTGTACCGGAGGGATAGGCTGGCCCTCCAGCCCAGAGGAGCCGGTTGCCGCTGGCCCAGTTGGAGTCCGCATTCTTCCAAAGGGCTTAGCCTACATCACAATGTTATCTTGAAAATAAATATTAAAAACAAACGTAACGGGTAGTAATTTACTACAAATAGAAATTCATTTTAAAAAGCAAAAGACAAATGTCACACATGTTTTCTCTTCTTTCCCTTTCATTCTTTTTCCTTTCTCCTTTTTCTCGAACTTTACAAATGTTGAAATCATTTTAGATTCATATGCAATTATAGGGAGGGAGGGGGAGAGAGAGAGAGAGAGAGAGAGATCTTTGCCATTTCCCTCTAGTCTTTCTTTTTCAGCCATCTCTTACTTGGTAGCACATTACATCAAAATTTGTACCAAAATATCTTTAGTAATGTTTTCTAAGATGCAAGGCTTTGCCTGCATTTAAATCTTTACTTGCATTGAATAATTTGTCATTTTTGGACACTAATGACATCAGTTCCTATATGCTATTAAAAAGTCATAAAATAAACTAGGTGTGTTTACTAAAATTCCATGCTATATATATTGTTATATTATTTTCTAATTTTAAACATTTTAACACTGCTCTCTAAACATTTTAAATACTATCTAAGATTGTATTGCTCCTAACCTCCCACAGGTGGCATTTGTATACATCAGGTTGCTTTGGCATTGACCTTAATAACACTTTGTGCCGGGTGATAGCATGGAAAAGCAAGTCACAAGCTTCTCCATCCCCCAGGTCCCCTGGCCCTCTGTGGGAGGCAGCCGAAGATACTCCATGAGGTAGAGCAGGTTTCCCCAGCCTCGGCCCTCCTCACACTCTGGGCTGTTAAGTCTGTTTTGGGAGGGATGAGGAGTTGTCCTGTGGATTGTCAAGTGTTTGGTGGTGTCCTTGGCTTTTACCCACTAGATGTCGATAGCACCCACACTCACCCTTCCAGCTGTGACCATCACAAATGTCTCCAGACGTGGCCGGATGTCCCCTGGGTGGTGATACAGAATCTCCACTGGCTGAGATCCTATCCAAGAATGTGGAGAGATACAGTACGTCTGCGGGAATAGGATGGGAAAAAAAGAGATGTCTTCACGTTTGCTAGGACGTTTGCATTCTGTTCTCCTGAAAACCTTCCAAGTCCTTTGGGCAAGTTGTGATCTGCACACCTTGATTTTTCTCATTGGTAAAAGGGGGATATGATCAAAGTTACCTCGCATAAGGGGATCTGTGAGAAGTGCTTACCACAGATCACAGTGTCTGGCACATTTTGAATACTCAGCAAGTGTTACGTACACACACACACACACACACACACACACACACACACACACACACCCCTGTCAAGCCTACACCAGAGCAGTTGCCTTTCTGGCAGAAAATGTGGTGATGGCTATCTTTTCTAGGAGTTTTAAGAGGCCCATCTTATTGTGAGTGATCCAAGATCACAGTAATAAATAGACCAGCAAGATGAATTGCCTTTTAGAGAAAGAGGGAGGCAGTGTTAAATAACTAAGCATAAAAGAGCAATTTCTCCACTCTTAAGAAGACAGGATAGAGCACTTACTACAGACATTAATCGTATTATTCCTAATCTTCCCTACATTCACTGGAGGTAGGTATTATTTTTTCTAAATTCAGGGTAGAGAAATAAAGTTCCGAGAGGCTGTTTCAAGGTCACAGTGCAAATAAGTTGCTAATGCAGGAGTCCAGCCCACATCTGGTCAGATTCTAACTCTTCTTCCACAGCTGCCGTGGAGAAGAGGAAGGAGATGGAGCTGAACTGGGCTGGGGGGAGCTTGTGAAGGACACATGGGGCCAGAGAGAAGGCCAAGCCTGAGGACAGGGTGTCTTCTCAGCCCAGGGAGCTGCGCTTCCTTGACAAGTACTAGCCCTCATCTTTACTTGTTCTGCCTTTGTTTTTAAAGAGCAATCAAGCCAGAGAGGGAGGCGGCAGATGTTGAGAATTCAGCGGGAGTAGGTGTATTGCGGGGAGCTATTTTGTGCCGGCTACTTGCCCAGCACGGGCTGCTCAGCACGAAGCCGTAATTTAGGCTGCAGAAATCCCACCTGCACTGTCCTGTTGGCAGAATGTTGAGGAGGTTTAAAGGAGAAGGGTCCAGGGAAGACAGAGGAGAGTTTTTCAATTCAGCTTCAGCTGAGAAACCAATTATTTGGAAGAAACACACACTGTCATGTCTGCACTCGGCCGCTGGATCTTTCAGCTGACCTGCCAGGTGAGCCACTAAACAGGGAGGGAGCTTCCTGGGTGCCAGAAAGTGGGAGACCAGAGCAGCCCAACTTCTGAGAAACACGCATGCCTGCATGCTGATCTCTCTGACTTCGAATGTTTTCAAATGGAAAACACGGCCCATAGAAAATAAGCAGCCATTGATCAACCGGGAGTAAATCTTGCCTAACTGGCAGAGAGCACAATGACTTGCAGGCGGAGGGAGTTTGGACCATATTACTCCTTTCAGAGGCCCTGGGGCCAGCTGGAGGCTTTACAAGGGCCCCACTCAGGCCGGCCAGCAGGGAACTGAAGTAATCTAATTTTAATTATGTGACAAAAGCATGAAGAATCATTTAAAGGTCTGTCAGAGGGAAAGATGGCTCCAGTCTGCCAGGAGTCCTTAGATGGAAATAAAGAAACCCACAAGCTAAATGCTGGGTTTTGGTGCTTAAAAAACTAAGGCTCGCATAATAACCAGACTGCACATGATTGAAACGAAGCTAGGCAATGGGGGCCACGCACAGCTCTGTCAGTTATGGACAAAGGCACCTACAGAGTCGCTGCCCACATGAGAAGAAGCCTAAACTTCTGATGTGATTTAAAAATAAAGATGCTTATTCTGTATTTTTCTGAAATCAAAGGAGACAGCCTGTCTATGGATGATATAGCAAACAAATAGTTTATAAAACACTTTCTTATGCATTATCCAATTTGGGCTTTACCCACATGATCTTGTTGGGTGTTTAAGGAAAGTTCTTAGCTTCACGTTAAAAAAAACCCAGGTGGATTTTTGAGGTCTCAATCTGGTTTAATTTGCTGCTGATTATTACTTATGTAAACATAAAAATAAATGTCCTTTGTGTGCAGCCAAGCAGCACTATTTTTTCTTTTCTTTTGCAATGCTAGACACTGGACCTAGGGCTGTGCTTACCTGGCAAGTGCCCCAGCCCCTTAATGGCTCTGTGTTGAAGTTCTGAGAGCTGCACGCCTCTAGGAAGTCAGTTTTTATTTAAATTGGCCAGCCCTGGGCCAAAGATCTTCCAGGACTGGGGCCTTTTCTTACACAGCCTGCTTCTACAGCATCTTCAACATCAGACTGACTAAAACAAGGCAGTGTCGAAATCATTAAGCAAATTAAGACTAGTTGCCTTTCAAAGGTACTATGACACATTTCCCAAGTTCGGGGCAGAATTCTGCTCAGATCCCCAGCCCAGGTGAATACAGTACGGAGTACTGAAAAGTTGACCACAGAAGCCAGGAGATGAATATGAATGCCAGAGAATTCAGGCGAAGAGACACAAAATTATCCTGCCTCATGATACTTATATATCATCTGTCCTTGCAGCTCACATGAAACAGAAAGATAGCCTTCCTGTGTTGGCTTCTAAAGTGGAAGCCACGTAAGATTTCCTCCCATAGTTTTCTACTGGGAAGAATAAGAGAGATTTCTTCCCTTTTCCCCCAGGAACTATGTTAGTGTAAAGCTGAGTTACGCTTCAACAACAAACCTGAAATTCTCATCGGCTTAATATAACAAAAGTGTGCTTCTTATTCATATCACACCCCAGGCAGGCTCCCCTTAGCAGTTCTCCTCAAAATAGTGATTTTGGAGTCTGCGTTGCTTCTGTCTTATAGGATGCTGACTGCAACATATAGCGTCCACGTATAGGTCGGTGGGAAGGCAAGAAAAGAACACAGGAAACACATTGACTTTGAAATGCAATGAAAGTGACAAATATCATTTCCATTACATTGTTCAGGTCTAGCCATGTGGCCCCAACCCAACTGCAAGGAACTGGGAAATGGAGAGAAGTCCACCAATATCTGGGCAATGTGAACCATCTCTGTCCCCAACACTTACTCAGCACCATTTCCTAACTGTACCCTTGATTGGTTATTTTGATGCATATGAGAAGTGGCTGTTGCTCACAAGAGATTGACTTTATACAACACAAATATAATGGTCTGGGTTACTTCTGACCAACAGAAACTTCTTGTTCTTCTCTCACATGACTATACAAAATATTTCAGATTTGAGATTTCACCTGCAGTAAACTTATTTATTCTCTCTTAGACTACTAAAAAATCAACTATTTGAATATACATGGTAATTCTTGGCAGCTTATCCAAAATGTGCATATGCGTGTGTAGAATGTTGGCCCAAGAGCCCTGCTTCTAATTCTCAAGAAAAGCAGAAAGTCCCTAGAGCAGCCTCCCAACTTCCCACACTAGATTCCCATTTCCGCAGTGTTCACGTATATGGGGCCAGCTTCAGAGTGGACGAGGCATTCGAGAAGCAAGAAAAGTACTTAAAAGGCAACATAGTCCTTTTCTTTGGGTTTCTCTGGACTATCAGAGGAGATTCCTTTCATTATCCACAGCAATACTTGTACCTTTCCCCCTCATCTATCAAATTCTCTTGTGTACTCGAGTAAAACTCTTAACAAGTGGCTAGTGTAGTTTCTTGCTATCTCTTCCCTCTTCCCAGTTCATCCTTCTAGATCCTCTTCAATTTTGAGGACCTAGTGGGGAGAGAGTTGAAATCAAGTTGATGATCACAGAATTATCTTTAGCAGCACAGAGAGGCGAAAGCTTAGATATTTGTATCTGGTCCCATTTGCCAGCCTTAAATCTACTGGAAGGACCTTGTGTATTCCCGGCACTTTAACAACTCTCCCCAGCTGCCCTCTTCTTTAATAACTCACCACACCATTTAAAGTCAGGTGCCCCAAATATGAAGTTATACCAAAAGCGAGATAAAAAAGTTAAACACACCACACCATTTGAAGTCAGGTGCCCCAAATATGAAGTTATACCAAAAGCAAGATAAAAAAGTTAAAGTGGAAGTACAAATAATTTTGTAAAGGAAATGAAAATCTGAATTCCTCTTGGCAGCAAAACGTTGATTTTTGATACAGTCATGAAGGAAAACTTGAGTTTGTGCTTTGCTACCTTCATTTTGCATTAGCTCATCTTTATGGATGCAGAGCTTTCTTCCATGTTTCCCCATTTTCCTCCCATAGTCAGGAATTTTGTCCTGGTCACACTGGATGAGAAAGAATTCCTATTGCTCTTTTGAGTTACGCATCCTCACAGATGGCCTCCTCCAGCACCTGCGTGGTCCCAGCATCCGAAGTCCTCTTCCCCACACGCGTGTCGCCAATGGACTCCTCTGCAGCTCGGGCGTTACACACTCTCAGATCCTCACTTCCCTGCTCAGCAGGTCCCAGCCCAGGCTGCACTGAAATCCTCCCAAGGGGTGTGGAAAAAAATCCCAGGGCCCAGGTACACCTGGAATTATTAAATCCGTAACCATACGGTTGGGACCCAGACCTCTGTATTTTGCACACTCCTCCAGCTGATTATAAAGTGAAGCCAGTGCCGAGAACCACGGCTCCTACTGAATGTTCCTGAATCTTTAAGGGGTATCGGAATTTCTTTGCAGTGCCTGTGAAAAATGCAGATTCTTTTTCCTTTCTGAAAGATTCTGAGTCACTATATCCAGTAATCTATTTCGCAAGCACCCCAGGGGACTGCTGATACCAGTTTCCCAGTCCACCCTTTGAAAAACTCTGTCCTCCCAGGGGCCAAATGCTAAATCACACCATGCTGCTGTGCTTCCATACCCTCTGGAAACATTTTTATTCTAGAAATTTCCATACATGCATAAAATAGATAATACTATGAACATTCTGGCTGTTTATTGATGCATAACAAATCACCCCCAAACTCATTTGTTTTAAAACACGAGCAATCATTTGTTTTGCTCATGAATATGCTATTCAGGCAAGCCTCAGTAGAGACAGCTGGTTTCTGCTCCATCTACCATCAGCCATGGTAGCTCAGCCGGGCTGGAGGACCCACTTCCGAGATGCCTCACTCGCGTCACACATTAGCTCTTGCCTGAGAGTCAGCCGGGGTTGCTGGGCTGAGATCTTGCTTTCTTTGTGTGTAGCTCTCTTTGGAAGGCTGCTTTGGCTTTCTCCTAGCATGGTGGCTGGTTTCAAAGAGCAAGTGTGTCACGGGCCTGATAGTACAAGGTACTAGTGACTTAAGCCCTGGGCCAAGAGACTAGTATAGCAGCACTTCCTTCATACTCTGCTGATCAAATCAATAAAAAAAAAATCTGCCCGGATTCAAGGGTGAAAGACACGAGGCTCATCTCTTACTAGAAGAAGTATCAGCTTTGAGGCCATCTTTAATCCAGTAAATAGATTACTCTGTATCTGCCACTCCACTTTACTTAGGGCTGCTTTTGAAAACTGACCTTTTCCAATTCTTGGGACTGTAAGAGCTACCTTGAACCCAGTTCTGTGAGCAGACTCCATCTTTTGGGGGTCTTTCTAAACCCAAGTCAACCTCTTTAATGCTGCCTCCCCTGCTTTGTTTGAATTGCTGAAAACTGGTAGCTCTTGCATTCTCTCTTCTCTCACCTGCCGTTTAGGAGTCACAGATTCTGCTTTATAGAGCTCCCTGATACCTACTGTGCATGGTCTGACCAGTCAGACCTCAGTCTCTCTCAGCCTCTGTGCCTTTTCTTGGTTTTCTGAGCTAGCTTTATTTTTCCAGTGTCTTTCTCCATCCAAGAAGTGATGGCAGCTATCTCCACCGTTAGCTCCTGGGTCCCCTTGGTCAGCCTTGCCTCACAAGAAGTAGATGGGGCAGGCAAGTCATCACTAAGGTACCACCTGTCTGTCATCACTAAGGTACCAGACGTCACTCACCTGTCTGTCCTCCTTTTTACCTGTTTTTATTCAGATCACAGAATTTTAGAATTCTAGAATGGGAAGGGACCACAGACTACCTAGAACGCAGCCTCAAGTTTTATAGATAAGTACTTCTAGCATCTTCCTTCTCCTTGTTTTCTCCTTGATACCTTTTGAATTCTGGAAACAAATTTCACTTTATATTGGGGAAGTGACTTTCCCATTTGCCCATTCAAAACTTACTTTTTTTTCTTTTCTGAAAAATGAATAACAGGAAGTAAAACTAACTTTATGTCCCAGAAAATGGCTAGGGAGTAAAATTGGGTGGGGATGTGGTAGAAAGAAATGTCCCCATATTCTTCCAATACTGAAAGAAAAATACCTTTATTTCCGAAGTATTTGAACACATTCATGTGTTTGTACGCTCTTTGTGTTTTCTTCTGAGCAGTGCTGACAGGTTGATGACTGCAAAACAACATAGCTGTTTTCCTTCTACACTATTAGAAAGTGAGAGTGCATTTCAGAGACAAGGATAATGAAAGTGTAGGATGGTGTCTTCCAGAGCCACATCCAGTGATTGCAGCAGTCTGAGCCCCAGCGCTGCGCTTGCTTCGGGGGTGCATAAGGGGGAGGATGGGGATGAGCCGGGAGCTGGAGCTGGGCAGCAGGGAGGCCCTCCAACTGATGGCTCCCCTTGACCTTGACTTTCCAGCTCTGTGGTCCTGAGCTGAGCTCAGTGGTCAGACAGGGAAGGTCCTTAACTGATGGGGAAGATAAATAAATTAATTTGATTTCTTGAGCAACCATCATACTCGGTGGGCGTTTCACAAACAGAATGATTCCTTGCAGTCCATGGTGTAAGCTCGTTCGCATACTCTTGAGATCGTGATAGTTTCTCAATGACAACATGTGAGTTGAGTGACTATTAGGCATGAGGCACTGTGTGGGGATACTACTCTTCACTGTGGAGCCTGGAAATAGGAAAACCGCACAGTACAAAGGACCAGCGTATTTGACCATATAACAACAAAGAACATTCATTCATTTACAAACATTCAGTGAATTCCCACTCTGAGTCCAGCTCCTCTCTCAGGGCTCTCGGTTCTGCTAGTCTTAATCATGACAACTCTGTATGCTGAGAAATAAAATAAAATAAACACAAATATAATGAGAAACATGATTCTGGATTTCTGGGTTTCCAGGGTACCGATTAACACATCTATAATTATTTTTGAATGCATTGAGTGAAATGATTGGCGCTTTTGAAAATGTTTCAGATTTTAAAAAAGCAAAATTTTATCATTCATTAAAAGTTTATCAGTAATCTTTTTTTCCTTTTAAATATTTTCTTCTTTATTTCAGGCTTTGGCTCGAAGAAGTCAAAATTATGTTCCCTAAAAGTGCCTCCCCTCCCCTGCCTCCTGCCGGCCCCTCGTTACTTTTGCGATATAGACTCAAGGCAGCATGGCCCTTTAGACCTGGAAGGAGTGTTGGAGATGTATTCCTTTCCCAAGTTTGCCTTTGAAACACGTGTCGTGTTACTTTCCATTCTGTTATATATATTGTGCAGCTGTTCGAGCTTTGCAAGTGGGGAAGGTCACTGGTATAAATAGGACGCCTCGCCAAACGAGGAACGTGCCCCTGGGACCTCTGGGGTGCGGGACCTCATCCCGGTGAGCCATCAAGGGATGAATGACCCTTCCCTGGACTCCGATAAGAGAGTTCCTTTGTCCAGTCGTGTACCAGGCGAGGTTTGATGTTTCCAAGTTCCAAATCCTTGGACATGGCTTAGAAGAAAGTTCCTAATAAGCACATGCTTTGGAGGTACCAAATGGGATGGGGAAGAGGGGGTGAGCCAGAAGCCAGAATATGCGGGCATGTCCCCCAGTAGGATTAATTTATTCTGGGAGTGCAGAAAACATAATCCAGGGTGATAATCACATTGAAAGAAATCTTTAGCCACAAAGTGTCTTTGGAGGCCTGGAATATAATTATTACTCAGGTTGGCTAATAATACTCATTTCACCTGTGTTTGTGCTGTCATGGATTTTAGAAATATTGACGGAATTTCCCTCACTCAAGAGTGTACCTTCTATTTAACAGACAAATGATAGCAATGACTTTCTTCACTTTGAAGCCTGGAAATATGAAAATGCATTGTACAAAAGACCAGCATATTTGACCATATACTAACAAAGAACTTTTATTCATTCAGCAAACATGTAGTGAACTCCCACTTCGTGACCAGCTCTTTGTTCAGTGCTCATGGCTCTCATTATAGCTCTGTATGCTGAGAAATAAACACAAATAGAATGAGAAAATGCTTTATGCAATTGCAAAGTGTTAAGCTATTGAGTAAATGAAGTTTAGTAGAATGCCATTTATGATTCTGATAGCAAGACTATATTGTACTGCAAGACTATACATATAGTGCAAGACTATATTATAAAAACATGGAAAAGCTGAGAAGATAAGAAATCAGTAAGTTAAGATCAAAATGGAGATCAGAATCAAGAAGACCAAATAGGAAATAACATCAAAACCTCTTGAACCCTGAGGAGTTTGGCCAAGCTGGTTGATTGGAGGCTTTGGTGTTGGCAGCTTCCTGATGCTAGAAGAGCAGGTACTAAAGCTGGGCACCCTACAGTGGAGAATTTGGGAGGAACCTCACCCTCCCTCTGTTAGGGATTGAATTGTGTTCCCATCTAGTTCGCATGTCCCAACCCCTGGACCTCAGGATTTGATGATATTTGGAGCTAGAACCATTTCCTCTTCTTTCTTTCTTTTTTTCCTCTCTCTTACTTGCTTTCCTTCTTTTCTCAGCCCTCCCCCTCCTCATATCGTTGTCCTTCCTCCTCCTCCATCTTCTTTTTCTTTTTCCTTTTGTAGTACTGAGGATCCAGCCCAGGGGCACTCTACTACTGAGCTACATCTGCCACCCTTTTTCATTTTTTATTTTGAGACGAGATCTTGCTAAGTTGCCTAGGCTGTGGCGATAAGGCCTGTAAGAGGTAACTAAATTAAAATGAGGTCACTGGGGTGTGGTCTGATTCAATATGACTTGCATCCTTATAAGAAGCAGAGATAAGGACACACCCAGAGACACCAGGGACACAAGTGCACAGAGCCATAACCATGCGAGGAGACAGGAGGAGGATGGCCACCTGAAAGCCGAGGAGAGGCCACAAAAGGTCCAGCCTTGCCAGGACTTTTTCTTGGACTTTCAGCCTCTAGATCTGTGAGAAAATAAATTTCTGTTGTTTAAGCCTCCTATTCACTGATATTTTATTGTGGCACCCGTAACAGACTAATATATCCTTCATAAGGATGTTGGGTTTAGCAGAGCAGAAAGAAATAAAAAACATTTCTGATGAGTTGTACCTAGCACCTGGCTATTTTGAATATTTTCAGGTCAGGTTTGGTATTTCTTGGATGATTTTTTAAATCCTGAAATAACTAATTTAATTTAAAATTGGCCCCACATTGGTAATGCTTCTAGGTGCCTAGCAAAAACGAACACAAATCCTCTCAGGAAGAATGGGCCTTCATCTTACCATCGAGAAAGTCCTATGATATATGCTGTGGTATGAGCAGATCTTAAAAATAATGTTCTTGTTGAAACAATCTAGATACAGAAGGACAAACACTGTATGATTTCACTATATGAGGAACTTAGAATAGGGAGATTCACAGAGACAGAAAGTAGAATGAAATTGCCAGGAACTAGGGGAAGCAAAGAGGAGGAGTTATTTTTTCATGGATATAGAGTTCTTAGTGGGTGTTATGGTTTGTGTCTAGATGTCCCCCCAAAGCCTCATGTGGTAAGAGATAGCTGGATCTAGAGTGTGTGGTTACTAAATTAATCCACGGATCAGTTTGGCATGGTTCTGCTGGGATCAAGGATGTGAAACTAAAATTAAGGGTGGGAGTGCTACCCGCCCTAAGGGCAGGTAGCCTAGATAAGATACAGGAAGAAGCTAACTAGCTGCTTGTTTGCATTGCTTATTTGCATACATTCCTTGGATTCTTCACTTTACTTTGCTGCCGGTCAGTCATGCCGGTCCGCCCTGCCTCTGCCATGCAGCCCTGCCTCGGACCCAGCGGACTATAGACTGAAACCTCTGCAGACTGTGAGCTAATAAACCTTTCTTCCCCCTAACTTCGGGTGTCGAGTATTCTGTCCCAACAATGAGAGAAAAGTAACTAAGACAGTGGGGATAATGAAAATGCTTTGGATATAAATAATAGTGAAGATAATAGAGTAAAATCCCATGGATGTTATATGACATATTAAGCACATGTATAGTAAAACCTTGGATTGTGAGTAATTTGTACCATGAGTGTTCCACAAGACAAGCAAATATTTGTTATAACATTTAACTTGATAAATGAGAAGTGCCTTGTAATACAAGTAGTACGTGATGCTGGACATCACATGATTATAACTGAGCCAATGATTCTTCTCTCTCTGTGGGATTGTGGGTGGTCATCTCCCAAAAGCGAGAGGTTATGGGGGAGATCTCATCTGCATAGGCAGAGGAGAAAAAGGCAGAGGAGTCCCTCACTTCAAATGAGATTATGGAGATGTATAAAATGCAGGAAACAGTGCAAAATTTTATAGAAAAGCACCACCCAGATAAGACTGTAGCAGTGTGAACAATGGATCTGTTTAATGA
Source organism: Hystrix cristata (assembly GCA_004026905.1). Lineage (NCBI taxonomy): Eukaryota > Metazoa > Chordata > Mammalia > Rodentia > Hystricidae > Hystrix > Hystrix cristata. Next base: position 49,360 of record PVJO010005039.1, on the reverse strand, counting down.
CAACAAAATATCACATTTCCATGAAATCCTCAAAAGGAGGCAAAAGCAAGTGTCACTGGATAGGTTCCTTGTTAAAAGTGCACAGAAAGAAAAAGATTCCATTGAGCCACTTGATTGCAGTCATTTTGTTAGTGACAGTGAAAATTGTCCTACATAATAACCCTCCTCTCTCTTGTCTCCCTCACACCAGCCACAAAGGTTTTCAAAGGTAACTTCAGGTTAATTTTTCTTTATATTTTGTATTTTATTTATTATTTTGTATTATATTACAGTATTGTAATCATTTTATATGAATATTTTGGGTTGTGGAATGCCCCAAAATATTCATATAAAATGATTCCATTCCTCCTCTTGTCTCGTCTCTTCTCTTCTCTTCTCTTCTCTTCTCTTCTCTTTCCTCCTTGTTCTTGTTCTTCTCCTTCTCCTCCTTCTTCCTCTTCTTCTCCTCCACCTCCTCCTTCTTCCCCCACCCTGGGACTTTTCATTCTCAAATGCAGCAGACTAGGTTTCTTCACTTGGCAACAACAGCATCAGGAGAGAACCCCAAGTCACAGATGTTTAGATGGCCTCTGCTTGTATCACATTTGTCAGTGCCCCACTGGATAAAAGAAGTTACTTGAACAAGCCCAGAGTCAATTGGGAGGAGATCACACTAGGGCATGAATATCAGGAAGCTTGATTCATTGGGAGCCACTAACATGGTCGGCCTTCTCCCTCCATTAGTCACTTCCTTCCCTTATGGAAAATACCTTTTACTAGGACCCAAAGTATCATCTACTAGAAGTGTCAGATTCAAGTCCATCATCTTGTGATCTGTACAAGGATGCTTGTGAGGTTCCTTGAGTGCAACTTCTTGGGGGTAAGGGGTAATTTAGAGACTCATGAACTAAAATTATTTGCTTCTAACCCACCAAACATTCAATGGCAAGCTGAGTCAGAATGAGCCCATAGATACTGGACAGTGATCCATAGCCACTCTGAAATCGAGGTGACCTAATATCAGCTTCCTCCGAGGACAGGGAATATTTCTTAATTAGGATTTAGTTCTGCTGTGTAAGAGTTGATCCCTAGAGTATTACCAAGATATAGTGAAAAAACTGTTTTTCCTTCTCTTACCCACCACTCAACACACTTGTCACACCAGATATGTGTCGTTTCTCTTGCATAACAAGCAACGCTTTGACAAATAACAGCCTCACTATATTTCAATTCTAATATTACCTACTTTAAGCTAGCATCAAACACCACAGGTCCAAAGCTCAGTCCTATATTTCAATTCTAATATTACCTACTTTAAGCTAGCATCAAACACCACAGGTCCAAAGCTCAGTCCTACGATACTGGCCCCACTTCAGAGGATAATCACAAACTCCAGCTTGGTACCTGTATTTCTGGCCCATCAGCTGTAAATTGAGTTTCCCATGACCCCCTCCTGAGGTTAGATTAATTTTCTAGAGCAGCTGAAAGGATATGGGAAACACTTTATTCATGTTTAACCATTTATTATGAAGTATGCAGGTAAACAGCCATCTAGACGAGATTCGTGGGGTTAGGTATGTGGAAGGGGCACGGAGCTTCAGTGCTTTCTCCCAGCATGTCGCCCTTTAGGAGCCTCCATGTGTTCAGCTCTCCTGAAGCGCCTCTGAGCCCTGCCTGCCATTTTTGGCTTTTATGGTGACATCATTACATAAGCATGGTTGATGGAACCATTGACCCTTGGTGATCAGCGCAGACTTCAGTCCCTCTCCCCTCCTGGAGGCTGGCATGGGGTGGGGTTGAAAGTCTCAGTCCTCTGATTAATCGTGCCTTTGTTTTCCTGGTGACTGGTTCACATTCTCAAGCTGTCCACAGGGTCCTCCAGACCCCAGTCACTCATGAGCATACGAAAGACACTCATATTCTGGGGGCTCCAAAGTTAAGAGTCGCATGCCAGGAACAAGAAACAGAGTAAATGTATATTTCATGCTATATCACAATGTCACAACATTGTTCTCCTCAGCTCCTGGGTCACCATCTGGGGTCTACCCTCAGGCATCTCTCAGTTTTGAGAGTAAATGGCTCCTCTTTGAAGCCAAGTAACATTCTTAGTTATTTTGTCTGCTTGTAGAAAATCGAAGGCCCAGAGAACCTCTGGCATTTTTAGTTATTCTGTATTCCTTTTTAGTCCAAGAAGGTACATTTTCTTTTAAAATATTATTGGTTTTTATAAATCTAGATGAGATTGACTCTACCCTTAGGGCCTTGACACCTAAGAAGACAGACGTCTCTCTGCATTGAGTATATCAAGGTATTGGAGGTGCCACACTTAAGACTCTTAGAAGCTGATTTGTCTAGCTCAGATGGTCTAGAAACCACTGCCTTGCTTTTAATAAGTTTAGGGAAAAAAGAAGCAAGATATATCATATACAGTTACAAATTCTCTATGTTGAATGTTATTAGTATGTACATCTAAAATGTACCACTAAAACAAAAAAAAAATTAAAATAATAAGTTTACTGCCAGACCTTGATTTGCTATTTCTCCTGACTTGGAGAATATTTTGCTGAATGAAGAGGCCAATGTCAGTCACTCTAACAAAATACCTGACACAATTAACTTATAAAGTTATATTTTGGCTCATGGTTTTAGTGACTCTAGGCCATGATCGGGCACACCCATTGTTTTTGGCCTCTGATGGGTATGCCAGGTGCAATGGGGTCAGTAGATAGCAAAGCGAAACTGTTTGTCTCATGACCAAGAAGCCGAAGAGAGAGAAAGAAGCACAAGTCTTAGACTCCTTTGCAGGGCCACGCCCCCCGTGACCTAAAGACCCAGCTTCCAAAGCTTCCACAACCTTTCAATAGCACCACCTTGGGACCAAGCCTTTAACACATGGGCTTCTGGTGGACTCATACTCAAACCATAGCAGCAAGGATGAAAAATAATTTTATTTGTAACCCAGTGAGTCCTGAACAGCCTAGAGGAACTTTCAAACTGAACACTTTCTTCTAATTCATCTCTCTGGCCATGATACCCTGTGTCTTATTACAGGCAGCTAAAGGAGACAAATAGATACTTCGAGCTTTCTGTCTGGACCTCTCAGGCACAACTACACCCACCCCCTAGTTACGTGCATTTCCCCCACCGTTCCAAGTGACTGTAAGCAACTGTTTGCTGTGCTCTGAATATGCACCTTCCCATTGGAATATTGAAATCCAAACCCACAACGTGATGGCCTTAGGAGGGCCTTTGGGAGGTCATTAGGTGATGAGAGTAGAGCCCTTGTGGCTGGGATTTCTGCCTTTTAAAAAGAGACTTCCAACATGTGAGGACACCATGAAAAGCAACTTTTACTAGACACTGAATCTGCTAGCATTTTGATCTTGGACTTCCCAGGTTTTGGAACTGTGAGAAATGAATTTCTTTTGTTTATAAGACATCTAGTTAATGGTATTTTGTCATAGCAGTCCAAATGGACTAAAACAATTATTTCATTGTATAAAACAATGACTACCCTTTCAACAGTTTCCAATAAAAATTCCTCTCTGCCTTTCCAGCTTTCACTAAGTGTGTTTAACACAACTCCAGGCTTCATCAAAGATTTCCTGGCCAGGTTTTCAACCTCCACTTATTGCCCCGTTCCAAAGCCAATACCACACAGTTTAGGTTTTTGCTATGGCAACACTCCAGTTCTGGGTACTGATTTGTACTTCAGTTATATGTTGATGTGTAAATAATCACTCCAAAACATAATGTCTTCAAACAACAATATTTATTATTTTTAATAATACTATTAAATTAACTTTGTTAAAATTTTAATATTATTATTATTTTTGTGATTCTATAGGTTGGCTGAACTATTCTACTAGTTTTCCCTGGGTTCACCTCTTTGACTATTCAAGTGAGTTGGGATAGTGGGGCCTCTTTCTCCATCTGGGATGAATACTAGGAGCGGTGGTTCATTGGGAGCTATTAATTCTACCACCTACCCCAACCCTGAAAAGACCAGCATTACTGATAGCAGCCTCCTCAGCAGTAAGAGGGGAAGCTAGAGGTCAGTGAAAAGGTATCTTTAGTGCTTTGAGACAAAAACAACAACAGCCATGATGAAAATATCTATCAAGAGTGAAGGTAGCATGAATACCTAAGTATATAACTATTCAGAAAACACATTTTAGAGTAAAACTGAGAAAAATTTCCATAAGCAGGTGATCACTAAGAGATGAACTTCAGGTAGATGGAAAATCTGAGGTGCAAGATGAAACAAAGAGCCCTTGAGAGTATAAGGCAATATCCTGAGGGGTTAAAAATGAGATAGACTTAGTAGATGCTTGCCACAACATGCAAACTAGAAATGGGGTGAGTGGAGCTACAGTGTTGTTAAGTCTCTGGGTTTTTGTATTGTTCAGGAGAAAGATATCTACTGATTGACTTTATGCTTTGTTACGTGATAAGTATGCAAGCATAGAATAAATTTTAGCATGGGTTGAACAAATGCAAATGACAGAATGATACAGTTAATAGAAGTAAAGTATATTACTAATAACTGTAAATGTACATGAACTAGGTGTTCAAATTTATTTATTTATTTATTTATTTTTTAAATTTTATTGTAATGGTGCATTTTAAATGTACATAGTGATAACATTCATCATAGGGGATTTATACCTGTACATGACATATCTTGTTGCTTCTTTTTTTCCCATTCCCCTCCCCTCACCCCTCCTCCCTCCCTATTTACCAAAGCTTCGTTTCCATTTTTTCCTTCCATTTCTTATTTCTCTTGTCCCTCTGTTCCTTTCCCCCTCCCTTGTTCCCTTTCCCATTTAGACATTTTCTTCCCTTTCCCAATATAGGTGTTCAAATTTAAAGACAGTACACTTTAGGCAGTGTAATTTAATCATCTAATATCAAAATACAGAAAACATACATTGACTAAAATGTAAAGAAAATATGAGGCAAATTGACAGTCGCAGCAGAAGGTTTTAACTTCTGATAAATTTAGCATATGACAATTAGATAAGCTACGAAATATTTTAATAGCATAATTTAAGAGACTTGACCCAATGAACATAGAAAACTGTATCCATTAACACATACTTCCCTAGCATGCACAGAATGTTTATAGCAAAAAACCAAATACAACGTCATACAGTAAGTTCTAATAAAATCTGAAGACCTGAAATTTTACAACGTGTAGTTGAGTTACAATGTAACGAGCTAAAAATCAATAATAAAAAGTAAATGGGATCTTAGCACTGGGATCTTAGCACTCTGGGAGACTAATTCAGGAGGATCCTAAATTTCAGCCCAGCCCGGGCAACTTAGCGGCTTAGTGACACACTCTCAAAATAAAAATCTAAAAAGGGCTGAGGAGGTAGCTTCATGTGAAGACTCTGGGCTCAATCCCCAGTACTGCACAAGTAGACAAACAATCAAATGAATGAATGAATTTAGTTTTAGAAATAAAAAAAATTCCTCAATGAAACATATAGACAAGAAAGTCACTACTGTATAATACACAAACTTTTGAACTGATACTAGTGAATATTAGTTGCTCGTAGAAGGCAGCTAATGCATCTCATGAAGGAAACTAGGAAATCTTAAATATGTATTCAATAAAAGGAGAGGCTGAAAGTTAATGAGCTAAGCATCTGTCACAAGAATTTAGGAAACAATGAGCAAAATGACTCCTCCCCCCCAGAAATAAAAGGAAACAAAGTATAGAAATAAATTAATGAGTGAAAAAACAATAAAAAGAGGGCATAATCGAAAAATATGATTTGGAAAGAAAATACTGACAAATAGACAGTGAGATTGATAAGAAAAAAAGGCAGCAATAATAACAGGAGTGAAAATGAATTTCCACTACGAATGCTGTAGTTATTTTACAAGTGAAAAGAGGATAACAGAGCAACTTTGCTCCACAATTTTTGAATCTCTAGGCTCTAACCTGATGACCTCGTTTTTTATTTTGCTAAGAAACTTGAAATAATGAGAACTTGCACAGCGCCCCACTACACAGCACGTCCCTGTACACTCTGTCACCTGCACCCACGTACTTCCTGCTTGCTGATAGAATGAATTTATCCAATCCGCCACCCATGCGTGACCTACATGCCAGCTCTCCCTCCACTTAAGGACATTGACTTACCAATTCTCCCTTGTCCTTGTTACATATTCAGTTTTTCATTTGTTAACAGGTTTTTCTATAGCATTCAAACGTAAGCTTATTTCTCTAACCTAAAAGCTCCCTCTTGGCTTCACTTTGACCTCCAGCAAACCGATTCTGTACCTCTTCATAGCAAAGGACTCTAAATGTTACCTACATTCTCTCACTATATTGTCTCTCCTCATTCAGTCCTACCATTTGACCAAAACAGCTCTTGTCATAGATATCAATGACCTCATTAATTCTAATGACCGACCTCTGTTCCCTTTTTATTGAACCTATGAATACTTGGCAAAGCCACAGTAAATTTTCCTTATTTTCTAGAAATACATTTGCCTTCGCCTTCCAAGATAGCATAGTTGCCCATTTCTCCATCTTCCTCACAGTTTTCTCATTCCCTCTTTTGCTCATTTCAATTGTTTTCCCCAAACTCAGTGTTGGAGTTCATCAGAGTGAATTTTGGGTTTCCCTGTCCTGTGTACACATATTTCCTGGGCAATCTCATCCAGACTGTTAATTTAAAGACTGCCTACATGCTAAGGACTCCCAAATTTCTATCTTTAGTCTGAAGATAGAAATTCTTTCCCAATTTTAAGATCCTCTGTCTAGTTGAGAACTCTATTTGACTAATAATAACCTCAAACTCAACATGTACCAAAATGCTCTTGGGATTTCATCTGCCAAAAATGCATTAACCGTTCCTCCATCAACATGTGTGAAAAATACTTAGAGCAAGTATTAATTCTTTTTCTGTAATCCTCCACCGCATAACACATCTACCAATTCAACCAATGATCCCAAATCCTCTAGTGATCTGCGGGACTCCGTGTGATCTTGCTCTTTAACGTCTCTGAGGACCTCACCTACTGGTCCTGCCATTGCTCACTTCACACTAGCCACACTGGCTTCGTGGCACTTACTCTTACTCTTCCCTTTTTCTGGAGCACTATTCATGGGTATCTGCATGATTAATGCCTTTAACACTTTCAAACATTTCATTAACTCTTAGCTTTTCATCAAGACTTGCTCTTATTTTCTTCTACATCATCCTTCCCAACATTTCTCTAGATGTCCCTGTCCTTCATCCCTACTTCATTTTTCTTTACTGTACTACCATTAACCTTCTAACACACTGAATAAGACTTGTGAATTATTTTTAGTTATTCTTTTCTGTTTTTCTTTCTCTGTTAGAATTTAAACAAAAGGCAGTGACTCTGGTTTGTTTTGTTCACACAGAGTGGTACATGACATACTGTCAATAAAGAGGTAAGAGAATGCTCAATAATTATCTAAGAGAATGAATGAGTGAAGTATACAAATTTCTACAAAAATCAGATCCATCAATATTTTCAAAAGGGCAATACATCATGACCAAGTTAGATTTGTTTAGGAATAAAAGATTTTGACATTAGAAAAGCTAACTGATGTAATTTACTGCATCAAATATTTACCGAATGTATGCCACATTATTTTCTTGATAGATATTTAGAAACACATCTGATAGAATCCTACACTCACCTGTAATAATAAAAAGTAATATTACTAAAATGAAAATGGATAGAAATTTCTTATGTTCATTAGGGCATTTAAAAATTTACAGCATTCGATCCCCAGCACCAAAAAAAAAAAAAATTACAGCAAATGTTATACTTAATGATGAAAAAAATGACAACTTTCTGTGTGGTTGAGATTGGACAACAATATCTCTTATTATCAATTCGATTGCACCAGAAGTTCAAGTTAGAATGGTAATACAAGAAAAAGAAAAAAAAGGCATTAAATTATTATTTTTTGGGGGGTGCTGGGGCTCGAACTCAGGGACTTGTGCTTGCTAGGCAAGTGCTCTACCATTGAGCTAAATCCCCAGCTCCATAGTATTAAATGATGGCGATATGATCTGTATTTGTGAACATATTGTGTTGTAAACATATTGTGATCATGATAATCTACATAAAAATACAAAAGACTATACAGATAAATTATTACAGGGAATAAAAGTTTCATGTATTTATTATCTATAAATTAATATGCAATATTTACTTATATTTTGTGTACTAGCCATAAACAAGTAGAAAATGAAGTAAGGAAAAGTATATTTTATTTTTATTTGTTTATTTATTTATTTTGAGATAGGGTTTTGCTTTGTAGTTCAGGTTGGCCTTGAACTCACTATGTAGCCCAAGCTGGCCTTGAACTCACTATGTAGCCCAAGCTGGCCTCGAACTCATGGCAATCCTCATGCCTCAGCCTCCCAAGTGTTAGGATTACAGGCATGTGCCACCACAGTGTATACATGAACTTCTAGGCATACCTAGGAATAAATGTAACAAAAGACATGCCAAAAATCCTTTGTGGAGAAAATAATAAAATTTCATTGGCCATCAAAGAAAAGAAAACCTCAATAAATGGAGGTATATCATGTTCATGGATTGGAAGATTTGATATTACTTAATTATGCCAATTCTCTCTAAATTGAAATATATATATAAATATATATGTATTTACTGCTTTTAAATTACTGCAGATTTTAGTATATGTGTTGCTGAAGCGAGCACAATTACTTCAGATTTTTACTGCAGATTTTTATTGAAATTGACTCACTGCTTCTAAAGTGTATGAAAATGCAAATGATGAAAAACAAGTATTAAAACAAGCATTAAAAACAAGCATGCTGAAGAAAAATACAAGGCTTGAATTTTCCCTATATGTAATTAGATAGCAGTTAGATAGTGTAGCATTGAAACACAGAGATGTAGTCTGAAGGAATCAACGAGAGACTTCAAAAACAAATATGCTTAACTAGAAAGTTACTCTGTGGCCAGGGTCACTTTGAAAAACAATCAGGGAAATTTGACTTTTAAAATGATAGTGCTAGTCTGGGTGTAGAGGTGCATGCTCGTAATTCCAGCACACTGGGAGGTAGAGGCAGGAGAACTGCAAGTTCAAGCCCAGCCTGGGAAACCTAATGACTTAGTAAGAACCTTGCTCAAAATAAAAAATAAGAAGGGCCGTAGATGTAGCTCAGCAGTAGAGCGTGCCCAGGGTTCAATCCCTAGTATCACTATTATGGCTTGTATCTAGATGTCCCCCCAAAATCTCATGTGGTTATAGTTGGAGCTTTTCAACGGTGGCTGGATCTAGGGTGTGTGGTTCTGGGATTAGGGATGTGATGTTGGGATTAGTGGTGCAAAACTGGAATCGAGAGTGCTGTGTCCTAAAGGATGGAATATAAGGGACAGAAAGGGCCGGTGCTGTTGCTTGCTGCTGCTGTTTCTGTGGTTGCCGCTTGTCTTCTGCTGCCTCCTGCCTGCTCCGCGATGCCCCTCTGCCAGGCCACTCTGCTTTGGAGCCAGGTGATTATGGACTAAACCCGCTATGAACTGTGAGCCAAAATAAGCCTTTCCTCCCTTAACTTTAGCTGTTGGGTATTTTATCTCAGCGATGAGAAAAGTAAGAGAATCACACACACACACACACACACACACACACACACACACACAAAGACATATGACAGTGCTGGGATTACTAGATATACACATGAGAAAAGGTAAAAGTGGACACATAGCATATATCATGTTAAACTCAATTCCAAGAAGATAAGAGAAGTAAATGTGAAAGGTATACTGTAGGCATATACAAGATAGGAAGATGTCCAAGACCCAATAATAGGGAAGAATTTCTTAGTCATAGTGGAAAGAATTGATTAATAAAATTAAGAAATCTGTTCATGAAAAGGCTTCATATAGAGAGCTAAAAATTAAATCACAGGGTAGAAAAAAATAGTTTTAACATGTGTTACCTTAAAGACTAGTATCTTGAATATGTTAAAATTCCTACAGATCAATAAGACAAGAACTAAAAATTCATAGATATGAACAGGCATTTCACAAAAGAGGAAATAACACAGCCAATAGTCATCGAACCAGAGGGTGGTCACAGAAATATACTTAAAAGCCGCAAATAGAACCTGCATTTTAAATAAGTTCCCTAGGAAATATTTACTTTAAATTTTAAGAACTGTCTGTTAGACTATGGTTTATTAAAATTTCTGGGGCCTATATAGCTTGATTTTCTTTTCTGGGGAATTTTCTATACCAAAAGTATCTAAACATTCAAAGAAGTTTCTAATCGAAGTATCTAAACATTCACAGTAAATTTTTATTCATATTCTCAGATATGGGGTAAAGAAAACTGTACGGGGAAGGTGTGGCCATCAAGTGTAGGAAGGTACTCTTGGCAGAGCTGAGCATGGATGACATAATAGGTGCCTTAGAAGGGAGGGGACCAAATGGAGGAGCAGAAGGTAAAATTAAGGTAGATGCAAGAATATTTGATTTTCTTAGGAAGAATAATGGTCCCTCTCTTGATGGGTCCTTTACCTCTCTGTGGCTTGGTCCTCCTCAGACCTTGTAATAGTATATTCTGATAGATAACCACATGAAGGAGACAAGAGACTTTAACTGTGACCATTTGACCAGACAACTTTAGTAGGATATATCCAAAGGGCAAACATAACAGGATGATCTTAAACCAGGTACAGTATTGATACTATTGCTGAGTGCTGGCATTATTTCTATAAGACTGTTGTGATTTATTGTGAAATGAAGTGACTGAGTGACAGTATGATATTATGATTGTATAATTCCAAGTGTCATTGGTTTGGGATAAAGGATATTTCCAATTTTATTAATATGAGATAAAGGATTTATTGAAGGTAGAAAAGGTTAAATAAATTCTTCACTCTTGAATTTGACTTGGAAGTATCAATCTAGTCTCATGACATATCCGGTCTTTCCCATAATCTATTTTTAAGGTGATAAAATGAAAATCACCCTCACAGCAATGTATATTCCCAGCAGCCAGACTGTGATCTTGCAAAGCCATTACCCAATAAACAGAAACAGAGTTGTCTGGAGAAGTGACTGGTTCTAAGTGTGGGGCAGGAAACATTTGGGAAAAGCTTGGAACGTCTTTTTAGAGCAGAGAGCAAAGAAAGGAAGACACTGGAGACCACTGAGTCATGTTAAAAGGACTAGTGAACCAAACCGAAGAGGCTTTCTGTGGCTACAGTCTGAACAATTTTAACATTATATAAAGAAAGAAAGGAGAGAGAGAGAGAAGAGGGAAGGAAAGGAAGGGAGGAAGGAAGGAAGGAAGGAAGGAAGAAAGGGTGGAAAAAACTCTAATCATCAGTTGATAACCTACAAAGAATACTGGTGAACCAACTCATTAATGTACTAATCAATAATCGAGGGACATAATTAAGCATTTGCCCTGATTTTCCTATAGGAACTGAACCTCTTGATAATTAAACGGTAGTTGAGGAAAACACTATAGACTGAATATTTGTGTCCTCCCAAAATTCCTATGTTGCAATCTAATGAGAAGGTCTTTGGTAGGTGATTTTGTGTTGAGAATAAGACTGTCACAACAGGGATTACTACTTTCATAAAAGACGTACCGACGAGCTCTGTTGCCTTCTGCCGTCTGAGGACTCACCAGGGAAAAGTTATCATCATCTACGGACCAGGAGATGGCTCTCCATCAGTCGCTGGATCTGCTGGCTTCTGCGTCTGGGACATCTCAGCTTTCAGAATTGTGAGAAATAAATTTCTGCCGTTTGCAAGCTCCTCACCGTATAGTACTTTTGTTATAGCACCTCACACTGTTTAAAACACAGAATTTTCCCTTCACAGAGTTATTTCAGCTAGTAAGTAGAAAGGATTGTTAGAATATCATCAGTTTTCATCCCAGTGAACTACGGGGTCTATGTGTTAATCACCAGGCACTGCCTACATCACACAAAAAGAAACGATTAGTCAGATGGAAAGACACACCAGCACTCGTGAAATAGTCTTCAAAGAGAATCATCCTGATTCTGGTCAAGCCGCTAAATTCAGCTACCCATTTTCAGGAAACTACAGAGGAGAGAACAGGATGTTGAAACTGCATGGGGATTAATGAGCAAATCCCAAATGGGAAATCCATACGACAAGCCACCCAATTTCTTTAACAAAAACAACAATAATTCAAGGCAATAAAATGATGAAATAGGATCCCATAGACTACAAGAAACTAGGAACACACAGCAGCTAGGTGCCATTCGTGTGCCCTTATCTGGGGCCCGAGTCAAATAAACAATTTGTACCACTGAAAACGTTCATATTAATGCGTGTACCGGACAGAAGCATGAACATTAGGCACTAGTTGGTGGTATCGTGGAATTACTGTTAATTTTGAGGAATGTTATAATTACAGTTACCTTTAAGAGTCCTTGTTTTTCAGAAAAGCAAACTAAAATTTTTACAGATGAAATTCAGAAAGAAGAAAGAATAAATCACTCCAGAAATCATAGAGAAACCACCAGAGAAGTGAAAGAGATATCATCCCTTTCAGCAAAGTTTCATTCCCTGCCTGTCGCTCTCCCATAGAAGCTTCAGGAACAAGCTGAACCTACCTTGGGTTGTGGCGCTCAAACTCCAGGAGGTGGGAGGGCTGGGTGTGGAAATCATTCCATGTTGCTTTGGTCTTGCCCCTCGCACTTGCCTGTGACACCATGCACCTGTACTGGTCAGCTTGGAGTGCCATAACAAAATGCCACAGACTGGGCAGCTTCCATGACAGGAGTCTATTTTCTCACTGCTTTGTAGTCTGGGAACTCCAAAATCGGGCACTGGCCGACTCCATTTCTGATGAGGGCTCCCTACCTGGCTTGCAGACACCTACCTTCTTCTGATGTCTCCACATACTAGATCTCTCTTCTTTCTTCCTCCTCTCTCCTTTCTCTCTTTCTCCCTCTCCCCTTTTTATAAAACCACACTCCTTCTAGATAAGAGCCCCATTTTTGTGAGTTCATTTTGCTTTACCCTCTAAAGTTCTGTCTCCAATTACAACCCCATTGTGGGTTATGAATTTTGGGGAGGTACAATTCAGTTCATAGCCTCCCCTATGTAGGATCCTTCTCCTCAGTGCTGGTTACAGGCCAGATCTCTGTTGATCACTAAGTACCTGAGAGGATCCGGCTACAGGGATATTTACTGGGCTTCATGACAGCCCATGTGGCTTTGCACTGTCTGCCAGAGCTTCATGGAATTCCTTAGCTCAAATCAAAGAAGAAAGCCTGATAGGATATTACTTTATGCTAGTACTTCCCATCATAAGAGCAAATACTGAATGTACTTAAGCAGACACATGACAGAGAGGGTGAAAGCTGCTTTCTTATATGTGTTAATTATTTTACTTCAATTTTGTGAACGCTTTCTTCTATGAGAGCCGTACACAAACATTGACTCATATGCTTTTAAAAGTAAGAATAATGAATATGGAAGAAATCTAATGAAACCGGTTTCTACCAGGAACACTTCACTATTAGGAGCAGTTGAAAGGAGCAATGGGATAGGAGGACGTGGTAAGAAAACAAAAGGAAGAAAGAAGGAAAGAAAAGAAAGAAAGAAAAACAGAAGAAGAATAACAGAAGAGAAGGCACAGGGCGAGTCTGGAAGCAGAGGAAGGAAGCTGCATGAGGAAGGAGGAGATCTAGAGAGCTCCGTGGAGGGGAGCCAACACGGGACTGTGGAACAGGTCCCACAGTCCAGGGAAGCAGAAGGAGGGAAACTGCAGGCCCCTCACTTCCGCAAACAAGGCATGTGGGAGGGTGTGAAGAAGCACCTGTGAATGCCACAGGTGGAGGCTGGAGCAGGTGGGAAAGAGCAGCAGGAGGCCTGGGAGGAGGGGACTGCAGATGACACTGCAGAGTCATTATTTTAACATGGACATGTCCACCTGCCTCCAGGTCCGTGTGAACTGGGACCTGCAGGTCACACAACTATGGGGTGTAAGTTGTAAGTGACAAAGGCTGAGTTTTGCGGTCCCAGGGAGAAAAGCACTGGTGAGAGACATAAGCAATGAGAACGTTGCAGCTCTTCAAAGCTCACTGACTTCCAGAATTAACCCTGCTTCTTGGTCGGGTCCTGCAGGGACAGAGCTGAAACTGAACGGCCTCCGTGGTCACTGTGGAGACAGAGGCTGGAGGCCGAGCTCTCTCGAGAGTTACGGGTCACTGCCCCACCCCCCAGACAGCAGAGGAGGTATCACTGATAAATACAGTTTGGACTCGATTTCCTAGTTCTTGGTCAAGTTATCTGATCCCACTCAACTTCAGGCCCCTCACCTGTAAAACAGGTCTGTTGCAGGATGGGGTTCTGTCTTCTTTCTCCTCCTCCTTGGTCATCGCCAGTCTGGGTGCTGAGTGGATCCGTGGTAGCCAAGGAAAAGGACCAGGGTTTTGTTTGGAGGACAGACAGTCCCAAGCATTGCCATGGATGCCATCATATTTGCAAGAGGAAGAACTCCTGTAGACACTCCATCATCAAGATGCTTTTCTTGGCCCCACCGAAGGTTTCAAAGCCTTCCAAGGACTCAGAACATGAGGGCTTCAGAGGGTCTTCTTCCCTACAGGGGACAACCAGCCTGAAGGGAAGAACGAGGTGTAAAAGGTCAACGGATCCTGGGTGTAGGAGGCCAGGAGAGACCATAGAGAGAGAAGGCCACTCAGACGCATTCTGAGTAGATGAGCTAAAGTTTCTCAGTGGGCAAAGACATGTTTTGCACCATCTTCCTGCCACCTTTTTTTTCCTTTTTAGAAATGGACTCGCCCTTACATATACTGCATATTTAATGAAGGGTTTACGTGTGCAGTATCAGAGAGAATTAAATGCTCTAATGGGTCCAAAGCAGTGAGCACAGTGCCCAGCAACACCCTAAGCATTCAATGACTGTCTGTTCCTCTATCTATGGTGAAAGGGACTTTGGTTTCTGTCTGAGTCCTGGAAACTGTAACATCAGTACTGACCTGGGTCTTTCTTTACTCACAAAATAAGGACTTTGAGTGGGACAATCTGATCTCTACTGTCTGTTTCAGCTCTCATGCTTTGTGGACTTGGGGTGCAGGGCTGGGAAGACTAGGGAAGCATTTTTGACCTGATCTTGGCTAATGAGAATCAAATGGAGGATTCTTGCTTTGAGGTCCACCTAAAGGGCCCTGAATCCTGAACCTGGAGCACTTCAGAGGTGCGTGTTCTTTCTTCCACAGAAGGGAAAATATATCTAGTCTTTATTTCCCATATACAAGAATTTCTACCAACAAGTTATTTGTTTCTAAGAATCCTCTTTTAAAATGATACTGTTTTGTTCAGGGTAGTACTATCTTTTTGAATGAGAACTGTGGTGATCAAATTGATTTTCTTTGAAGCTTTAGTGAACATGGGCCACACTTAGGAAAGGAGGGCTTTGTTATTGGGATAGCAAGGTGGAATACAGTTGAGAAGCAGTAGAGTGAGGGAAGAAGGTGTGTCAGAGAAAGCAGGTCTGTGAGGGATACCTTGATGGTAAGTATGGGAGGGATTCCTAAAGAGCTTCCAGTCTGTGTTAGTGTCTTGTGGCTGCTGTAATAAATTACCACAAATATGGTGGCTTAAAACATAGATATTTTTCCTCTTATAGTATGGAAGCTAGAAGTCCAAAAATTAGAGTACAGGATAGCCAGATTTCCTCTGATGACTTCCTTCTTCCCTCCTTCTAGCTTCTGGGCTTCTGGCAGCTCCTAGCATTCCTTAATTTGATGAAGCATCACTCTAATTCCTGCCACCATCTTCACATGACCTTATTTGCCACCAGTGATTTCCTGCATCTTCTCCTCTTACTACTTCAGCAATGGGATCTCAGACCCATCCTAAATGCAGGATGATTTCATTTCAAGATTCTTGACAATTATGTCTTCAAAGATCTTATTTCCAAACAAGGCCACCTGCTAAGGTTCTGGTTGGTCATGAATTTGTGTTGGGACATTAGGCACCACACAGGCATTGCAAGAGTAAGAGTAGGGAGGGGACCTGACAGGAGAGGCTGAAAGGATGCGGGACAAGCTGACCAGTCAAATGTTTTCTCTCGTACCACTCCTCCCTCCTCTTCTCTTGCCAGGTGGGACATGGTTTCTCCTTAAAGAAAATCAGGCCTAAGCAGGCAAGCGTGGCACCTGCAGAGGGCAACCTAGGGAGCTAAACTCTCGCCCATTCCTTAGACCTGCTACACCTGAGAACATCCTCCCCTCTGTTTTCCTCCTGCCCACTTGCTGCTCCCTATAGAGGGGCCTGTTTCTAAGGAGCCTGGGAAGGCTTCACAGGAATTGAAATGGACAGTGTTTCAAAGGTGAGAGAGCCTGTTATTTAAGATTTCTGTCCAGGCAAGAAATGATTAGTGACTTTCACTCATTCAGTAGCATTTTCTAATTGTCTAAGGGTTATCATGGCGTGGCTTGCTTGTGATTGCATTCCCTCGACTTCTTTCTTGAGTGTTATTTTGAAAAGTCCATCTCTCTATTCAAAGCCTCGTGCATCAGCGCATTTCCTTATGGGCAATGCAGCAAGCCTAGGGGGAGAGTGTGGGGAGAGTGTGGGGTTCTCATTAGTATTTCCCACCAGCCAGGCTGGGCACTTGGATGCAGATATGCAGAGCAGTTTCCTTTCATGTAAATATCTAATATATTCCAGGATCATCCTCTGACTTCCTTCATTTTGCTCATATCTTGGAAAGTCCTTTTTTTTTTTTTTGGTGCTTGCAAGGCGAGTACTCTAACCACTGGGCTAAATCCCCAGCCTGGAAAGTCCTTTTAAGGTATATTAGTTACTTTTCTAGAGTCAATGGTTTGCAGATTTAATACAGGACATTTACAGGTTACAACATTCACCCATAAGCCAAATGCAGGAAGAGTGTTGAATGTCTCTCTATGCACTGGAGACCCGAAAGATCCAGCCAAGGGCTGGGAGCCCTCAGCACTGTCCCATGTACGTCCAGGTCTGCACTAAGTGGATGAAGAAATCTCTACTGGAACCAGGATACGATGCTCACAGCAGAGATGAAGAGCAGAGCTCCCCAAAGCCAACAGCCACCATCCCCAGTGACAGCAAGGCCCCGAGGTCCTATGATGAGAACAGTCAAGTTCCCTTCAGGAGAACCAGCCACAGCAGAAATTCTTCTGGGAAACAACTGGCCACTATCTTCCACTCCTGCTCTCCTTTATGTCGTGTCGGCCGTATTCCTCAGGTGGATCCTCTACACCCAGAATTACACCAACTCAGTCCAGCTGGGTGTTTCTGCTTAAGCTGACCACAATAAGTCCACCACAGCAGGGATCATTTGGCAGCTCTATCAAAGATGTTGGTCTCCTTATATCAAGAAGTAACAATTCTAACATAGCTCCGAAACTCCTTAAGACAAATGGTTCATATATTCTTGGTTCGATGGTGCATTATTTTTTTCTTCCTGTGAGTGTTATAAAAGATCAACTCAAAGGGGCTCAACACACGAAGAGATTTAGCAGGATATAGGAGCTTCTTATGCAAGCAAAGGAAGGATTGAACAAAAAGAAGGATGCAGGTCTACTCAAGGGAAGCTTTATCTTGGCTCCCCCCTCCCTCTATCAGGCTCCAGTATCACAACAAACTGGCCTGAATTTTTCATCTTGCTGTTTACGCAGCTAGAACTGGACTGACTCACTCTTTCATTGGACCTAAAACAAAATGAAATACCATGAAGGAGCTGTGGTTGGTTCTGCTTGGGCAGGGATCACTCCCAGACCCAAGTGCAGAAGCTGTTGGTAGTTTATCCAATTATGTTGAAATTTTTGAGCCTAACAAAGCCAGCTCTTCTTTTATGTACTACAAATCCTGATGATTTGATTGTGTGCACGTCTCTTTTGGAAGAAATTGATGCTTTCAGTGTGGCGTTTTCTTCCTTTGGCAGAGCCATTCAGGAGCAACTGGAAGTCCCTACCTCAGCAGAAAGTCTGTTATTCTAACTTAATTAAAGTGGGTTAGATATTCTGCATAAAATCCTGTGTTGTTACTGTGTAAAGGATATTTAGTGTTATCAATCTATAGATTTAATAACCACTGTTTAAACATGCAAGTCTAGCTTGTAAATTTATTTTGTTTTAAATACACCTTTCATTTGTTGAGTTACAACTGAGATTTTAGGGGCGAAGTAGATAAAAACTATAGCCCCACATTCTAAAAATGAGGCAGCTTTGGTGCTTTGTGCCATAGTCCTGCAAGAAGATAAATGTTGACTGCAATAGAAAAATATATCTGCTTCTACCATTCAGCTAGGTTTCATTGCACTTAATCATCACTTACAGAGCAAATTTCTTCTCTTATCCTCTTCTTTCCCCCTTCCCAGTTCCCTGAGGGAGCTAACACTCCTTCAGGAATACTTATGTGCCGCCTCTGAAGGATGAAGAAGGAAGCAGAAAAATTAAGCGGGAAATCTGATTCTCTTGCTGAACTGTAGCGCAGAGGGCGAAACGTGGTGGCCTGGATTCAGATGCAATCGCTCGCTGTGTGATACTGCATATAGCAGTCAATATTTTAAAGTTTTGACTATCTCCTCTGTAAAAAGTGGGATGATGATATGACACAGAGTAGCTTTGACTATTAAAAGAGATCATCTCTGTAAAGCACTTGGCACATTATTACCTGGTGTGGGTGGGTTCTGTTTGACCCCGCCATGGTCCGACCTCCTTCTCTTGTGTCTCTGTCCTTGGTCCCCTTTGCTCCCCCAGCACAAGGAAGAACTGCACGTATGCCCACATCAGCCACTAGAAGTTGAGCTGGTGCCACATAGCCTGCAGCCTCCCTTCTGTCGCTATTTTTGCTGTAGGCCTATGCAGTGGCTGTAGGTTAGCTGGCCTCAGGCAGGAAGGGTGCTTATCTGACAGTTTGTGTGTCCACGAAGCTCTTGAGGGGAAAAGTTTGCCTTGGACAGAATACTCTTCTCCTTTAAAGGCTACGACTTGTTACTGTCCTCATTCTCCTTTCATTGCCTTCCATATATAACTGTATGTTTATTCCAAACACCTCTATTTTTTTTTAAGAACACGTCTTAGGAATAAGAAAGAGTGTTCAATAAAGAAACAACACAGAGGGAGGCTTGCTGTTCTTTGGAGCAACAGGGGCTGGCTAACCTGTCCAAGGCTGGCTAACCGTCTCTCCGTGGCTGGTGTGGCTCCTGAAGGGCGACAGGAAAGAGAACCAACTGGCAATCAGAAATAGTGCCATAGAACTACTCAGGCACCAAAGCGCTATGAATGTCAAGTGCATCATATTTGCTGAGGCAGAATCAGAGTCCAGCCAAACTCTAGAGCATGCCAAGTAAGGATGAAATATTACTGTTGCTTTCTCTGCTCCCGAATATCTGGTTTTTCTGAGGTGACATTAGTTGTAGTATTTGAGGGAAATGATCATGTCTTCGGCCTTCTCTGGCTCTCAGTATCAAGCTTGGTATTACAACAGGGGAGTCCAGAGTCATGCTGATTGTCTATGTATCAACATATATAGATGCTGGGAGGAAAATGCATGAAGCAAGGCCCAGGACTGGATGTTGATGCATGCCATGTACAGCTTGGCCTACAGGTCTCCTGGACAGTCACCAATCTCGCCCTTTCCTGAGTAGCTGAGGGAATGGCAGTGGCCAGCTGCTTCTGGGAATTCTGATCTAACTTCCTGAGAATTTGCACAACTGCTCCGGGCAGCAACTCTACCCTGAGTGATGCTTCTGAACTCCACTGGCCTTTTGCTGAATACTGTATATTATGCTAGCTGAGGACTTCGCCACCAGGCCCAGGGCCAGGGACAATCCTATTTCTGTTCAGAAGAGTCAGGAACTCTTTCCATTTAATCCTGTCTCAGATAACATTCAAATGCTTTAATCCATAAAAATAAATCCAATTCTTTGAGGTCTAATGTGTGTCTGGTGTTTATATATAGACAGTGGGAGCTGTATTTCATTATTTGGCGTCAATAGGCAAAACAGGGCCTAAATACCTGTAAGATGAAGGCCAGAAAGCCATTTTAAAGCCTACGATTGTTTTGATAATTGGAGGGAAATACAGTAGAATCCAGTAAAGTAAAAGATCTTTTAAATTCTAATGACAGTACATGAATTAATAGTTATAAACACTGTTCAAGAGAGCCTAACTTTATTTTTCAGTTTAGAAAAAGGTAAGAAAATCATTCCTGATAGCCTCCGATCTGGGTCTTGAATAAACAGTCATTACTGCCACAGAATGGGGCTTTAGTTTGGCTAAGGAGACATTTATGGTGGCAAAGTCAATGGCTTGTGGGTTTGTCCAGAGCACAGACAGGTATGTATGAAGAGGTGCATGTGGTCTGGGGGTAAATAGTGCAAACTTTTGTTAAGAGAAGTGTGGCCATTAATTATGATGTGTCAGCTTCATTGGATTAAGAAACACCTAGCAGATTAGTAGAGTGGATTAGGGTGGGTCACAGAAGCATGACCTTGGGTACTGTACCTGGTCCCTCTCTGTTCCTCTTTGGCACTGCTCCCCTTCTCTGCCTCCCAACTCTGATGAACTAAGCACCTTTGCTTCACCATACCCTTCCCTTCTGCCCTGATGTTCCTACCTTGGAGCCAGCTAAGGCCTGAGTTCCCCAAGCCATGAGCTTTTTGAAAAAATCAGTTCCCCATGTAGAGAACCAACCTTGTAGGTTCATAGTGGCTAGAAGTTTAGAGAGCTTCACAAACTCAGCCTTTGTTACATGTATGTTTTAAAAGAGCGTTTTCACACATTTTACCTCTTAACCACAAAAACTGAGTGCCGACAAATTCACTTAGTTAGCACCACTGGTAGACCAAGTTATAGTGACTATGGACTCAGAACAGTGGGAGTGTGCTTTGCTATCCTAATGTCCTAATCTCATGCCATGAGGTGTGAGCTGTGAGCTGCCCGAGGGCAGGGTCACCTTGGCTGGGACTTCGTCTCCTGAGTGCTAGCACAGGATTCCTCTGGGTTTAACGTGGTGCTCTCTGCCCCGCTGCCCATCCAAACCCTCAGGTACACTTTCAAACACACTGGTGTCCAGGTTGCCCCCTGGAGACTCTGATTTAATTGGTGAATTGAAAGTTCTGGGTATTGGGAATTTTAAAATTCCCCAGATGATTCTAATGTGCAGTTGATATTGGAAATTCTTGACCTCAGGAGCAAATTCTGCAGGTGCAGAAGCAGCAGTAGGATTTCTGAGACACTGTAGGGCAGCAGAAGAAGGAAGTGGGTAGTGCAAGCATACTTGGGGATTGGCCTGTGACCACACGACAACGTCCAGCTTCGCAGCTAAGTTACCTGCTGTGGCAGCACAGCTTTGTGGGAATTTTTCTGTCCTGCTAGTCACATGTAGTTGAAAGGAAGGATGCATTTGAGGGCATTAGAAAGTTCTGGAACTTAGACCAGGTACAGCGACATATGTCTGTAACCCTAGCTACTTGGGAGGCTGAGGCAGGAGGATCAAAAGTTTGAGGCCAGCCTGGGCAGCATAATGAGATTCTGTCAAAAAAAAAAAAGGAAAGTTCCAGAGCTTAACTTTATCTCTGCTATGACTTTCCAAATTATCACATAAACAAATCACAAAAATAGAAATTAATATATTAATAGACACTATATGAGGAATGTTTAACTTCAGTGGAAATAATATGAGTCCCATTTGACATTTCTTGCTTCTTGGCTATAATGAAAATTACTTTAATGATATCTAAGGTTAATAGGGATAGAGGAAAAGTGATCTTCAATTGATTGAATCCATTTTTTAAAATCATTGGAAAGCATGGATGAAGTGCTATAAAAATGTCGTTATCTTTTGACTCTGTAATTCCCTTTCTGATGTAAACAAACTACAACATGGAAAAATCTATATGGACAGAGATGTTCATCATGGTTATCTTTAATTGTGCAATATCAAAAGGAAAGTATTAAACAACAGGAAAAAGGTTAAAAATATAACCACTGTTTGGAATATTATGAAGCCATTATGAAATGGCTAGAAATGAAAATTGTGTCTTACATAGAAATATTTGCAATATAATGCTAAATAAGTCGTGATAGAATGTTGTTCATGAATTATAATATCAGCTAGGTCCCAAAAGGATCTCTTGGCATACATTCAATTCCAAAAATATTCTCCTGGAGGGGCAGCTATTCTTACATACCACTCATTTGCTTTCTTTGTGGGTTAGCCCACAAGAGTTCAGTTTGGGTTCCAGTCCTTAAACTGTGTTTCTTTGGAAATAGCTGCTGATCTTTTCATTGAATACATTTTTATTTTTGCAACTACAAGTCTTGCACCCCTTTATAAGATCCAGATAGCAGGAGGCAATTACAGCCAGTGGAAATTCTCTCTGTCTATGGCACATGAGTGAGATGAGAAACACATTCAACTCATCTCTCACATAATCTATTCTGGGGGTCCTGTCCCTTCAAATTGAAATTTAATATATAGTAGCAAATTTTTCTTTTTTTTTTTTTTAAACTTCCAGATGTTCTTAAAGAACCTTGCCAACAACTTTAAAAGCAGTTTAAGGGTCTGGCTCATTACAGATAGATCAGCTTGGGTAATGTAAAAATAACCCAACAGGGAAGTTGATGAACAGAAACAGAATTGCTACACAGTGAATAAGAATTATCTTTAAAAATACATCTGTGAGAATTCCAGAACATACATGGGTACTGAAGCTTTGGTGTAGAATCCAGACAGCTATGAGTACGAAAGCAAAACTGTTGCTCAATACAGAGGCCATAATTCATTTCTCCCCTGAACCTAGACAATGCTTTTAGATTATACATAAGCTGTGTCATCACCGATCCACAGCCAATCAATCAAGACTTCTTGAGATAAATGCAGATTGTTGTGGTGGAGTACTCACTTCTATTAACTTCTTATTGAAACTTAGTAAGCTATCACTGAGGAAGTCATTTAGTCCAAATAATTTTGTACACTGTGGTTTGAAGGATATAAGAAATCTCAGTCTGGTCTCCGTGAGACTTCTTTCCATCAGAGAGGATGGAAATGATTCCAAACAGACAAGCAGCATCCCTCAGAGGGAGGCGAGAAAAGCTGGCTCTTTGGACCTTAAGACGGTGTGTATCTATGTATGTATGTGAATATGTGTGTGTGTGATTATAATTGTAAAAACACATAAAATGGATCAGCTTAACCATCTTTAAGGACACACTGGTGTTAGGTATGTGTTTATTCCTATTGTACAACTGTTCTCTAGAACTTTTCATCTTGCAAAACTGAAACATTGTGTTCCTTGAACACATCCCCATTCCCTTCTCTCTTCAGCCTCTGGCAGCTACCATTCTGTTTTCTGTCTCTACTTGCTAGGGACCCTCTAGGTCCCTCATGGAAGTGGAGTCACACCGTATTTGTCTTTTTGTGATGTCCTCAGGTTCGTCCATGTGGTAGTATGTGACAGAATTTCTTTTTAAGGCTGATATGACTTTCTGTTTTTTGAATAATCCAATTTTTTGTTTTTTATTATCTTAATTATTTTTTTTTTACCAAGAACATGTATTGGTACATTGTATACATATGATCACATTCATCATGGTTATTTTGTACCTATACATGATGTATCTTGTTACCCCCTCTCCCCCATCCCTTCCTTCCGCTCCCCCACCCTTCCCTATTTACAGCAGGTTTATTTACATTTTTCAATTTTTTTCCCTTTCCCCTTTCTTTCCTTTTTCCTTTCCTTCTTTTCTCTCTTCTCCCTTTCTGTTCTCCTCTCTTTTGAATATTATCTTCCTTTTCCATAATATCTATTACACATCTTTGTCCTTATTTACACTTATGGTTTCTCATATCAGAGAAACAATTCAATGTGTGCTCATGAGTGTCTGATTTATTTCACTTAAGAGTATGTTCTCAAGGTGCATCCATTTACCTACAAATGTCTCTAGGTTTTCCTTGAGACTGAGTAGTATTCCATTGTGTAGAAAAATCACATTTTCTTTAGCCATTCCTTAGTTGCTGGCCATTTGGGTCTAGACATTTCTCACAAAAAAAGAAATACAAGTGGCCAACAAATATATGAAAAATGGTCAATATCATTAACTATAATGGAAATGAAAATCAAAACTATAATGAAATACCATCTCACCCCAGTTAGTATGGCTATTATTTTAAAAATGCTGGTGAAGGTGTAGAGAAAGAAGAAATTCTTATACACTATGGATGGGAATGTAAATTGCTATAGCCAATATGGAGAACGGTATGGGGGTTACTCAAAACAAACAAACAAAGCCAAACAGAAAAACTATACAATCCACTTATACCACTTCTGGGATATACCTAAAGAAAATGAAATCAGTGTGTCAGAGAGACGTCTGCATTTCTGTGTTTATTGCAGACTACTCACAGTAGCCAAAACATGGAATCATCCTGGGTACCCATCAACAGATGAATGGATAAAGAAAACATGGTGTGTATGCACAATGAAGTATTATTCAGCCATAAATAAAAATGAAATTCTGTCAGTTACCACAAAAAACAAATGAAGCTGGAGAAGGGCATTATGTTAAGTGAAACAAGTCAGACACAGAAAGACAAGTACTGTATGTATTCTCTTGTATGTGGAAGCTAAAAAAATCAACCTGAAAGTAGAATAGTGATTACTAGAGATTAGGAAGGGCATGTGTGTGTGTCAGGGGGTGGGGTGGGAAATGGGAGGCTGGATTTGATCTGACAATCCTGTATGCATCATGGAAATACCATACTGAACCCAATTAATATGGACTGATAAAAAATGCAAAAGTCATTGTGTTTTTGTTTTCTTTAGCCTAAAAATACATTCAGTGATTTCATCTCATAATAATAAAAATTGACGAAAAAAGAATGACCCTTTCTCTTTTCTTGGCTAAACCCTCAAGCTTTTATTTACCTCTTTTTACTCTCTAACACATAAAGCCCTCCCATACACCTTTAATCAGTCCTTTATTCTTTGTGACCTGATTTCTGCCTCATACTTTACAAAAACTATATTTGAAGAGCATTTGAATCTTCTTGACTACATGTAAAAAACCACTAAGTTTCTTCTATAGCATGACACACTGACAAGAAACTACTTCCGTTTCTTGGTTGACATTTTCTTCTAAACTGGTTTCTTTGCCTATCTTTTCATGCTGTCTTTTTTTTTTTTTCACTTTTGATTTTCTTTGAGGTTAGTTGTGCTAGTTGAGGTTTATTCTTTTTTTTTTTTCCACTGAATACCTGAAGAGCAGACAGAAATCATTCATGCTTTAAATAGACAACTCTGCTCAGCTATCTAAAGGCTCTTAGTGTACTGAATTTTGCTTGCATGTCCCCACCTTATTTGAAGACCAGGTAATTTATTGCATCTTTCGGTTTCAAGGCTAAGTGTTCACCTTGTAGAGGTTGATGATGTGACTAGGACAGAGGTAGAGCCAAGCTGGGGTGAGTGTCTGCACCTCGAGGACATGAATTTTGAAACTTCTTTGAGACTCTGTCCTACTCAACAGCTCACATGACTCGCCGGAGGATACACTCAACTCCAGTGAGGTTCGACTTACTCCCCAGCTGGCCACAATGCCTAGGATGGTGGGAAGCTCTGGGGAGCATTTTAGCATTATTTAGACCCCTGAGGGAGGGGAGGCTTCTAATCTGGAAGACTTCCTTACAGTTTTCCTCAGGAGGGCCATCCAGGGTCTCGGCCCGCTTCTCTGCAAACTGGAAAGCATTAATGAGAGGGCTAAAGGTTTTGTGTTCTTAGTCTTCTTTAATAGTGCGCCTGAGAAAGAGAAAGCAGGCAGAAGTCACACTGTATTGTACTACTCCAGATATTTCAATCCTTCCCTTGATTCCTCAAGTTCTTTTTTTTGGTGTTTAACTGCAACTGGTAAGTTTTTATTGTTTCATTCAAGCTTCTGTGTTTGTTTACAGTAATCCATTCAGTGAGTTAGCTGTTGGAGAGAAATCCCCTGAGCTGCTTTGTTCTGCCATCTGTGCCTCGAAGCCCAGCAGTATGATCCTCATTACTGAGTTTCATGGTCTTTTCTCCATACTTCATCCATATATTCTCTGAAGCAATTTAATACGGTTGGTTCTACCCTTATTCGACCCAAGTTCTTGGGCATGCTTTCCTTCCTTGACCCCAAGGCTCCCTTTTTCTGAGTCCTTCTTGCTAAAATGAAGAGCTCTGGACTAGTTTATCGCTCCCAATGCTAGCTGTACATTAGAAATCATCTAGGTAACCTTTTAGAAATACTTCACTCCCAGGAATTTGAATATATGGAGCCAGAGGACAAGCCTGAATATATTTTTTTTAATACTCCCCAGGGAATTGAATGAGTGGCCAGAATGAGGAGCCACAGTGTCTGTGGAGTGGCAGTCCTAACATCTCTAATGCCTTATGAAAGCTAAAGTTTTCCATAAAAATGCAGGCAAAACACACCAGAGATCCCCCTAAGAGCAAGGAACTGAACAACTGTAGCAAGAGAGAAGATCTTGGGTGTGAAAAACACAAAATTCAAACGAGATGCAGGATCAGAGGAAGAGAAGCCCAAAGCAGAGGCGCTCATTCTGTTTGGGAAGTTAGGAGTGGAGTAAAGAAGTTACATTTTTAAAAATCCACCTGGACAATTTTCAAAATCAATAAGATTTCAGAACTAGTGATCTAAACATCCCTTGCTTGTCCCCTGCCTCATATGAGTTTTCAGAAAGGGCTCCATAACCCATCCTGTCCTGCCCAAACATGTGCCCCTGGCCTTCTTGTTTCAGGTCTGAGCCGTCTGGAACTGACTGCATAGCTCCACCTTCCTGTACCCCTTTCGTCCTCCCCTTTGGCGCCAGAGGAGCGCTTCTCAGTCCTAAGCACAGTGCACACTGCAATCACCCAGATGCTTTCTTTCAACAGATGCCCAGGCCCCACAAGTAGACTCTCTGACCCCGAAGTCTTGGCTTGGGCTGGGAATTTGGACATCCATCAAGATCCCAGGTGCTGCTGCTGCTGTCAAGAACCACTCTTTGAGAAGCACTGTGATTGTCCCCAAACAACTGGGTGCCTTCATCCATTCCCTAAAGCCCTTGAGGACCAAGGGTATGTATGGGATCAAGCCTGACCACTGAGTGGGGTCACAGGTGCCTCAGCTCTTATGTCTTCCTCTGTTCTACATCTTGGTTCAGGCCCACAAGCATTTCCCCACTCTCCTGCCCTGCCACGTTCCTCCACACCTTCAGGCTTTGCATAGACAGTTGCCTCTCTGGAGTCTTTGGCTCTTATTTCTATATTGGGTAGACTCCCACTCATCAGTCAAGATTCTGCTTAAATGTCACTTTCTCCATGAAATCATCACAAAACGTTTCAGAAATATAGAGTTTCTTTCTCTGTGCTCTAATTTAAAACACACCTCAAAGCATTTTTTATTTCCTGTTTGCACATCTCCTTCTACCCTAATAGATCTATTTTATGCTTTACCAGGGTTAGTCTGGCTTCCATCTTCGGGATGGACTGAGGGATCCCCTCCAAAGTTTTATCCTCTTCATCTCTGTATCTTCTGCATTCCCAAGACCTACCACAGTGTCTAGCACCTAATACATGCTAAATAAACATGAATTGCCAGAAAGACTGGCTGGTCAGGAGCAAACAACATAAACAAAGAGTTGGCTGACTTTTTCCTTAAAAAGGCAAAATGAGTCTTTAGATAGGTGATGGGCATATCAGTTTAGCTGAACCTGGAAACCGTTTTCCAGATTGTACTCTGTGGAAAGATGGGGATTTACAAAAATAATTTTCTGAGGCCACTTTACTCTCTACACAGGAATTAACTCCGTTTTCCCCATATCCCACCTGCTGCTCCCCAATGCTTAGCAATTTATATCTGATTGATATAAAAGAGAATTTGGGATTTGGATCCACACTTTTAAGCAAATAAAGTACAAATTGTTACCCCTGACAAACAGCCAGATGAATGATTTAATAAACTTTTTACCTTTGAAATACAGTAAAACCTTGGTTTTCAAGCATAATTTGTTTCAGAAACATGCTTGTAACCCAAAGTGCATGTATATATATCAAAGCAAATATCCCCATAAGAATAATGGAAATTTGGATGATTCATTCCACAACTCAAAAAATCCAAATAAAAATGATTACAATGCTGTAATGTAATTCAAAATAATAAAAATGCAAAGTGTAAAGATAAATAAACAAATTAACCTGCAGTTACCTTGAAAACCTTTTGGTGGGTGTGAGGGACACAAGAGGAGATTATTGTATAGGGTGACTTTCACTGTCGCTAATGGAATCACTGCTATCTATTGGCTCAGTGGAATCTTTCCTTTCATGCTACTTTAGCAAGGAACCTATTCAGTGACACTTGCTTTGCCTCCTTTTGAAGATTTCATGGAAATGTGACATTGTGTTGTCATCAAACAGATTCATTGCCCACACTGCTAAGCCTTATCTGGGTGGTGCTTTTCTAGAAAATTTTGCACTGTTTCTTACATTTTACGCATCTCCCTAATCTTATTCGAAGTGAAGGATTCTCTGCCTTTTTCTCCTCCTCCTGTACAGATGATATCTCCTCCATAATCGCTTGTTGTTGGAAGACAATCACCCACAATGGGTGGAGGCGGGGGAGGGGGAGGCCATTGGCTCACTGGCTCAGTGTGATCATATGATGTTAGTGTAATTTACTACTCGTATTGTAAGATGTCGAGTTAAAAACATATTAGAAATGTTTGCTCATCCTGTGGAGCAGTTGAAAAACAAGTTACTGGCAATGCAAGATTTTATGTATAAGAAACGCTATAATTTGGAGGATAGGGAACCCAAGTCATTCCTTTCTATTAAGATAAGTGCAAGTAAGTGCCTTGGGCTGTACAATAAGAAGTCCCAGTAGAAATTTAGTGTGGTTCAAAAAAATCAGAGCTGCCCATTTCTCAGGTTTCTATAATATGGGCTAAGTTGGGAGAACACTAACTTTATAGATGATTATGAGGGTGGGTCTTTTAGTCCCTGACTGGTATTTTATAAAACACGTATTTTGCCTTCATCTTTGTAGAATTTAAGCCATTAAGAGTTGTACATTCAGATAAAAGCTGGCTCAAGGAAAGGAAATTGTTGGCAGAATGTATTTTCGTTGATGATTTACAAAAGCACATGAGTTGGGTTATTCTGAGTTTTAATATCTCTTTCAATAAAACATTGACCAAAGACTCAGAGATCCGCCTGGTTGGTTCCTCCAAAGAGCAAAGTGCTGTACGTCAGGAGGGCCGGGTGGCGTTTGGTGCTTGAGCGCTGGAATCCTCTGGGACCCGGCTGTTAAACCAGCAGAGTAGTTAATACATGTCCCCATCACACAAAGTTGGGACTGATAGTCACCAGTGTGCAGAGCACCCTTCTTGGTCTCGGGAAGAGGGACCCGGCAGAGCGAGGGAAGAGGGACACTAGCCCTGAAATGGGCCCCAGGCCTCCACGTTAGAGAACTAGCGAGGGCTGTGGTGTTGGAGTGAACAAGCACGAGAGGGAGGTGTCCGAGGGGAAACCCAAGAGGGCACAAGAGGACCTGGTCACCTGACACCACATGTGGCATTGTGATGATTCTGGCTTTTCTTGAAAGTTTTCATGATCTTGATTAGAAAAGTGATAGAAGCTATTTCAACATGGTCGTCTTGGCTGCCGTCTTCAGAATAGACAGAAGGGAAGTAAGGGCAGGTTGGGGAGACAAAGTAGAAGCTCTTATGATCGTCCAGGTGACAGAGTAGCGGCCTGGACACTGGTTTTAGTGCTTAGGAGGTGAGAAGTAGTCAGACTCTGATAGAAGAGGCACGATCAAAGTATGTAATGAATACTTAAATTTTAAAAATTTATTAGAGTAGAAGACACATTACCATTAATCCGTCTCAAAACACTCTCCCTCACTTTGAACACACTTTTTCCACTGTTATTACTACTTCCTGAAGCAGTTCTGGGAGTCCTTTTTTATGAGTGTCTCTACAAGATGTGATGAAAAAAAAAAAAAATATATATATATATATAGTCAATGCTGCTGCCGAGTACCATCAAATGGAAAGGCAGCCTTGTGTGCCCTCACCTGCCCTCTTCACCAGGTCTGCCACTGGGCGACTGCTGGCTCTTCTCCAAAGCCAAAGTGATCGTGCAAGGAAAATGTCTGTGGGCTGGGGATTTAGCTCAAATGGTAGAGCACCGCCTAGCAAGAAAAACGTTTTGAATGGGTTTGGGACATCGAGACAGCCACAACACACAACTGAAGACAGGAAAGAGGACTTCTGGAGTCGCTTCAGAAAGCAGAAAGAAGGATGGGATAGGTATGTTGGAAGCTAGGAGTGTTCTGAAGGGGATTCGTGGCAAAGTATCTTTTACTGTAATAAATTTTTAAAAAACCCACCATAGCTTTTGATCATATCTTGTATTGTGGAAGAGATGCTGACAAGATCCACTAAAAGAGTAGAGAGGAAATGTGAGAGAGAGAGAGAAATTAAGAACAATTTCATGGTTTGGGGCTTGAACCCCAGGGCAGGAGGAATTATTATTGATGAAGTAGAAAGGGTAGGAGTGGCAGAGGGAGCTCTGTTTGGGACATAGTTTGCGGAGATGCACATGAAGTGCAGGCTGAGGGGAAGATGTTTGTAGTTCTCCGCATACAAGTGGTATTTTATCAAACAGGCTGGACCACGTCACCAAAGATGAACATGTAAGTAGAATGGAGAAGATACTGGCCCTCTAGTGTGCAGAGAGCAGGGCAGGAGGAGGAGCCAACATGGAGGGAGCAGCCAGAGAAGTGAGGGCTCCCAGAGGCCGAGTGCAGGGAGGGTCACATGCTGTGATCCACCAAGCACGATAAAATTTGAGCATCGTCCAGCTGAGTTCTCAAGCTTTGAGCTTGAGCAGTTTGGGTAGAGTGGTGGGAGTGAAATGATCACTGGAATGGATGAAGGGGAGAACAAACAGGAGGAAAGAAATGGACACTGTGGGCATGGATGAGTCTCCCAATACACTCCACTCTAAAAGAAAGGGAAGACCAGGGAAGGGGCAATGAGGGGGGAGTGTGACTAAGACGGGAGACAGGTGTTCAGGGAAGGACAGGTGTTCAAGAAGAAAGAAGAGCACATTTACTTGAGGCGGGAAAGGTCCAGAAGAGAGGGAAATGATGTGTTTCTGTGGGGAGAGACGGACAGGGCTGACATCTTCGAGCAGG
The DNA here is from genome assembly GCA_004026905.1 of Hystrix cristata. Taxonomy (NCBI): domain Eukaryota; kingdom Metazoa; phylum Chordata; class Mammalia; order Rodentia; family Hystricidae; genus Hystrix; species Hystrix cristata. The sequence continues at coordinate 18,122 of PVJO010005039.1, read as the reverse complement.
TGAGAAGGGAGCCTGGGCAGGAAGGAAGGTGTGGGCAGGAATGCAGGCAGATGGCTGTGTGTGTATAGGCGGGGGTTGGGGACAATGCCATGAAAGCTGTCTTTGGGTTGCTTCTATTTTCTCTGTGAAGTACGAAGCAAGACCATTACCTGGAGATCTGATTGGTGCAAGGAGAGTGAGGACGAGGGATGGGTCCCACAGTGTGCACAGAGCACAGATGGAAAGGTATTTCAGGGTCATCTAGGGTAGAGTTAAGTGCGTAGACTCGGGAAGCAGCCAGGCCTCTTAGGGGCGCACTGAATTTCAGAAATCATGAATTTAATATGAGATCAGTCAGCACAGAGAAATGCTTTAGAAGAGATCTTGGGAGGAGAGGAAGCCAAGGAACCAGGAGGGAAGGAAGGATTTAGGAAGGATAGTCCACGTGGATATTGAAATCACCAAGACTTAAAACGACAGTGGTGTTGGAGACTCTACTAGTGATCTAGGAGCTCAGATAGGCAAGGTTTAGACTGTCCCAAATTTTGCCCCTTAGCAATCAAATAGGAAGACTCAGAATGCCATAAAACCCAATCAATTTTTAGTCTCTTTATTACAGAGGCATATTGATTTTTATTAACTATCATTTGGCGCCATCTGCTGGACTCAGATCAAAGCAAATTACGGAAAGATGACGTTTGTGTTCAAGATTTTAAATTTCACGGCAGGTGAGGAATCATAGAAAAGCTCTTAATGAAGTGGAACTAATTAGGAAAATCATGTAATTTCATCACAGGTAATCAATTTCACAAAGCTTGGACTTTCAAAGAGCTAGGGAAAAACAAAAAGAACATACAAAGACGGAAACAGTATGGAGAATACTAAGAAGTAAGCATAGAAAGAGATAAAAGAAAATGAAGTAGGAAGGAGATGCAGGATTGTCTAACGGTTCTACGATTTGTGTTTTGGGGTGCATACTGCCCCTTAGCTTAATTATCAAGTGTGCATGTGTTTTCCGCCATGTTGAAGTTCTCTGTACTTGGGTACCACCTCATAAATTCACTTTACTACCGCATCTTCTTACACAGCCATGCAACAGTAGATGCTCAGTGCTTACTAAAGAGTGTAGCACGAGAAGCAGCTGGGAATAAAGATAAGTTGCAGGATGATGTGAATATCATTAACACTATCAATTTGTACACTTAAAAGTATTAAAAGAAAACATTTTGTTATGTGTTGCTAATAACAATTGAAAATCAAAATAATTTTAAGAAGGAAACATGAGTGATCTTCATGGTGACAGATATAGTTGGTATCTTGACTGAGTGTCAAAATTCTGGTGCGATACTGTACAACATTTTTGTGCGATGTTACTCCTGGGAGAAACTAGGAAAATGGCACATAGGACCGCCCTGTTATTTATTTATTTTTTTTACTGCAAAATGAACAGTTTGAATGGAAAATATGTAAAGTATTATTTGGTATTAAAAATAAACTATTCAAAGACCAGAAGCAGAAATAAATACAGTACTGGTATAATTGAAAGGATAATTTGAAGTTCATCAGTGTCGCTGTCTCAGATTTAGCACAACTGAAAGCAAATTGTTAGAACCCCTGAGGGATATGTTGTTTAACATGATGATTTCTACTTCCATCCATTTTCCTGTAAATGATGTGACTTTGTTCTTCGTTTTGGTGTTATGGTACTGCATGGTGTATAGGTACCACATTTTCATGACCCATTCTTCCACTGATGGGCACCTGAGCTGGTTCTGTGCTGTTATGGTTTGTGTCTAGGTGGCCCCCAAAGCCTCATGTGGTCATAGGTGGGGTGTTCTCAGAGGTGGCTGGATCTAGAGTGTGTGATTACTAAATCAGTTCATGATCGGTTTGGCATAGTTCTGCTGGGATCAAGGATGTGACACTAGGATTAAGGATGCTAGAATTAAGGGTGGGAGTGTGACCCACCCTAAGGCCGAGTAGCCTGGACAAGACATACAGGGCAGAAAGAGGTTTGTCTATTCCCCCCTTTTGCTTCCCTTGCTTACCTTGTTGGCTTCTGCCCCTCTGCCGTGCCACCCTGCCTTGGACCCAACTGATTATGGACTGAAACCTCTAAAAACTGTGAGCTAAATATACCTTTGGTCCTAACTTTGAGGGTCAGATATTTTGTTTCAGCAATGAGAGAAAAGTAACCAAGACACGTAACTTGGCCATATGGAAATTGTACCACAGGAGTACCACAAAGTGTGCTGAGATGGACTTGCTGAAACCTAAGCCTTTATATGTTCTCCTCATTTTTTTTGTTTTTTTGTTTTTTTATTTTAATGGTACGTTTTAGATGTATATAGTGATAACATTCATCATAGGGGATTTGTACCTGTACATGATATATCTTGCTGCTTCTTTTTTTCCCATTCCCCTCCCCTCCCCCCACCCTCCCCATTTACAAAAGCTTTGCTTCCATTTTTTTCCTTCCATTCCTTGTTTATCTTGTCCCTCTGTTCCTTTCCCCCTCTCTTGTTCCCTTTCCCATTCGGAGATTTTCTTCCCTTTCCCCATAAAATTTATTTTAGTCTTTATTTACACTTTCAGTTTCTCACACCAGAGAAACAATGCACTATTTAAATATGTGTGTCCGATTTATTTCACTTAAGAGTATGCTCTCAAGATGCATCCATTTACCTAGGAATATCTCAAGCTTATCATTCTTTGTGGCAGAGTAGTACTCCATTGTATAAAAAAACCACATTTTCTTTATCCATTCTGCTGTTGATGGACATTTGGGCTGCTTCCAAGATTTAGCTATTACAAACTGTGGTGCTATAAACATGGATGTGCATATATCACTGCAGTATGATGCTTTTAATTCTTTTGGGAGGATACCAAGAAGTGGAATAGCTGGGTCAAATGGAATCTCCAGTCCTAGTTCCCTGAGGAATCTCCACACTGATTTCCATAGCGATTGCACCATTCTACATTCCCACCAACAGCGGAGGAGGGTTCCTTTTTCTCCACAGTCCCTCCAGCATTTGTTATTGGCTGATTTGTTGATAATAGCCATTCTTTCTGGAGTAAGGTGGAATCTCAGGGTTGTTTTAATTTGCATCTCTTGAATGACCAGTGATGTTGAACATTTTTTTCACGCCTATCTGCTGTTTCTACTTCTTCATCTGAGAAGTGTCTATTCATTTCAGCTGCCCACTTTTGGATTGGGTCTTTAAATTTGGGGAGTCTGATTTTTTTGAGTTCTTTGTATATTCAAGATGTTAGTCCTTTGTCAGAGGAATAGCTGGCAAAAATTTTTTCCCACTCTGTGGGTTGTCTCTTCACTCTGTTGGTAGTTTCTTTTGCTGTGCAAAAGCTTTTTAATAAGATCAGAGCCCAGCTGTTGATTCCTTGTGATATTTCCTGGGCAACTGGGGATTTGTTCATAAAGTCTTTGCCTACACCTATGTCTTCAAGAGTTCTACCTATTCTATCTTCCAATAGATTTAGTGTTTCTGTTTTGATATTTAGATCTTTGATCCATTTTGATTTAGCTTAGTGCATGGGGAAAGATAAGGGTCTAGTTTTAACCTTCAGCATGTGGAGAGCCAGTTTTTCCAGCACCATTTGTTAAAGAGACTGTCTTTCTTCCAGTGAGGTTGTTTGGTCCCTTTGTCAAAGATAAGGTGACTGAGCGTGTTTGGACCTGTTTCTTCATCTTCCAATCTGTTCCATTGGTCCTGGGGTCTGTTTTTGTGCCAGTACCATGCTGTTTTTATTACAGTAGCTTTGTAATATAGTTTCAGGTCAGGGATTGTGATGGCCTCTGCTTTGCTATTGTTGCCCAGGATTACTTTTGCTATTCTAGATTTCTTTTGGTTCCAAATGAATTTTAGGATTGTCTTCTCCAATTCTGTGAGGTATGCTATGGGTAATTTAATTGGGATTGCATTAAATCTGTATAGCAATTTTGGAAGTACGGCTGTTTTCACTATATTGGTTCTTCCTACCCAGGAGCAAGGGATATCTTTCCATTTTCTAGTATCTTCTGCAATCTCCTTTTTCAAAGTACTGTAGTTTTCCTTGTATAGATCTTTTACTTCCTTTGTTAGATTGATTCCTAGGTACCTCATGTTTTTATTTTAAGATGTTCAAACAAAACAGTCTTTGTTGTCTAAGATATATTGCTTAACCTCAAGCGCCCAACTATGTTTACAGTACACCTAACAACCTGCGCATTATGTTAATGCCAAAATGGAAATCCTGTACCTCAGAAATTTGAATTCTAGAAAAGAAGATTCTACTATCTTCCACACACTGAACAGTGAATGTGTGGGGGTGTTTGTTGGAGTATATAACAAAATACTATGAAAAATCTAAAGTCCCAGCCATGGGCAAATAGTATATGTTTTGGTATGTTTATAAAAGGATTTCTAGAAAACACAAGAAATGATTGTGTGTATTTATGTGGAAAAACAGTAAAGTATTCCCAGATACAATAATAAAGAAAAATTAGGGTTTATAACACAGTACATGCAGTGTTTCTATGTCACAAAGTAGACTATAAGCATAGACTAGCTCTGTAACAAGGAAGAAGAAATATTTAAGAGCATCTACGTGGTATCAGTTGGGAGCTTAGACCATGGGTGGAAAAATGAATTGAAAAATTGTCATCAGTCTTGAGTGTCATAAGTATTAAAATGCCATATATTTTTACTGTCAAAACCCTTAGAGATAAGCAAATGACAGAAAGAATATCAAAAGACAATCAGACCCAAATTTAGCAAATTGGGAGGAAAATGGGCTGGATACCTTTAGGTCTCTGGTAGAAAGTTCCTGAGATACTTTTCTTATGAGATATAAGCATGATAAAAAGACCACATAGCAACGATGCAGAATTCAAAATAAGGTACCAGCAAAATGCATCCAGGAGAATTATATTAAAATAATTCCTATGACTAGGGTTTCCATCATTGCTTACCTATCCAACACCCACTTGTCCTTCTGCTTTCTGTATGAAACCCAACTTTACTTGAGTATCCTGCCCTTCCCAACTTGTTTCAGGAAAGCTGTCCTAGCTCCAACTCCAAAGGGAGGTTGATTGGCCTGAGGCTAACTCCCATTACCGGCACCAGGACTGCTTAGGAATTGACATGGACACAACTGGGTACACAACTGAGACACTTTCGGGGCCCCACGGGAAACTCCCTCTGTGCTTTCATGGGAAAGTTTCCTGGAAGGACTCTTCTGTCATCGTAAGAGGAGAAGCATGCAGCCCTAAGTGCTACTTACGGGATCCCAGAGACCACAAGGAATATCTGCCTTAGAATGAAACATCTTACTGGTGTTCCAGGTAGATTTGCAGAGAGACAGGGAAACCTGGGTCCAGTTGAGCACTGGATCGATCAGCCATTGAAGTGGCCTTGCTTTTGTGTTGCTTTTCATGTTCCAGTTATAGTCCTTGATACATGTCTTTGCTGCTTAAATTGGTGTGCGAGTTTGGCTTTTTATTAATTTTGGGTGAAAGCATCCTAAGTGATAAGATGACTTGGCTGTGGCTTTATTCCAGCATGGTGGTGTTCTGTACTGACAAAAATGTCAATATAATCATTCCATCAACAGGTCACAGGCAGTACAATTGCTTTGATATATACTGAAGAAGTATTTGGGAAAAGAGGTTTGTGAGAGGTTCTTTCTTATTAAACGATGAATAGAAAAATATTTCCAAGCTTTCCTAGAGAATCAGAAGCATTTTCAATATGTAGCCATCTCTTCTTTATTCTCAAGTCCAGTCCACATGGATACTCTGAGCGAAACCATTGCGGGGGTCTCTGTGAAGTCGTATGAAAGCAAGGTCTTGGGTCCAGCTGGACTCCAGCAGAGAGAACCACTATTGGGTTTGCTTTCTAGGGGCTGGCAGCCTGCAGACCAATCTCAGGGAGCTCAGGACTGGCAACTCTGGATATCAGGGAGAATATAGTGTTCAGTGATAAAAGGAAATCCTCATCTTGACAAAGTATGTGGTTACTGGGCAATCATGAAGGTAAGAAGAAACTGAGGGGGTCAGCGAGGTCTCCTCTGCCTGTGAGTGGTGAGGAGCATGGAGACCAGAACCAGGAAGCCTTCCTCCAAGTACATCAGCAGACACTGGCAGGCTTCCTTCTGCATGTTAGGTGCTTGAAATGGAAACTTATTTGACTCCCTCTTCCTGAGATTGCTACCATTTAGGGTATCTAAACATATCACCTGGGTACTCCAATAAACTATTCAACAGCAAAAACAAATTCCACCTAAGGGAAGGGTAGGTTGTAACAAATTATAATATGTGCCCTATATGCTAGAAGAGATAAACAAAATACTGGCTGTAGCTGCTGGAAGTGATAAGCAACAATTTAGTGGGAGAAACAAGAGATAAAGGAAATGATTAGTAATGCACAACAGAACTTTTGAGGTTAAAAACAATTTATCAGGCCTGGGGATTTGGCTCAGTGGTTAGAGTGCTTGCCTTGCAAGCAGATAAGCCCTGAGTTCAATCCCCAGCACACCCCCTCAAAAAATTTTCAATTAAGCAATTCCAAAGATAAATAGAACAGATGTTTACTGTTAAGATGCAAATGAGTAGCCTGGAAGAGCAAGTCCAAAAAATACTTTGATGACCAGAGGAAAAGAAAATAAACCAAGGCACATGACAAGACATTTGGAGAATACTCCTGAAAATCTAATTTACAGTAGATATTTAGGAAGTGGAGAAGCAAAACTTTAAAAACTAATAAAAGTTAAATAGATATTGGTAGCCTGGAGACTGAAAGGTTATACTGATTCCCAGATTGTAATAGTGAAAAAAGACTTGCATGTAATATTACTCAGAAAATAGAATGAAAACATGTCATTTGTAGAAAAATAGATGGAACTAGAAATCATAGGAACTAGAAATCATAAGGTAAGTGATTTCTCTTATATGAGAAACCTAAAAAATACATAAATTAATAAATAGAAAGTTAAAAAAAGGAAAGAGAAAGGAAACCAGGAGGTAGACTCCTGGAGATGGGGAAGTGGAGAAGCAGAACGGTGGAGGAAAAAGAGAAGGGCTAATGAAATCGAAATTAGGATATGTTAAACACATGTATCTGAGTTCGATCCCCGGCACCACAAAAAAAACCAAAAACACATGTACCAACTTCCCCCAAATAAGCCCATCGTCATGTAATATGAATATGCACTAATAAATATTTAAAAATAGAAATAGAAAGTCATAAACTCTTCAGGCATATAGAACACATCGCCCTCCCCCCGCAAAAAAGAATCATATTGGTACTGGATTTCTTAGATGTAACAATAGAAATTAGCGGAATCAAGTTGGTGTTCTTCCAAGACAAAAGAGCCACAAGCTGTATCTTTCACCCAGCCAAGACGTCCCATTTCACATGGTTAAGAAAGAAATTCGAGAGTGTTCCAGAACTCAGAGATTGTGCTGTTAAGTACTGTCACACGAGGAATTTCCTCAAGGACATACTTTACCAAAACCACCAACAAAACTGAGTAGGCATCAAGATAGGGCAAGAAGAAGATGAGAAAAAACAGGACTGAGCAATGAAATGTGAAATACATACATATCTGTACCTAATCTAACTACCCAAATAAATGAGAGTAGACTGTCAGGAAATCTGTAACATAAGTGGAAATGTGGGACTCTAAAAATAAAAGAGCATATACTTTGTGGGTAATTTAACCACACAAAAACAAAGGTACTAGGGGCTGGGGATTTAGCTCAGTGATTAGAGTGCTTGCCTTGTAAGTACAAGGGCCTGAGTTCGATCCCCGGCAGCACCAAAAAAAAAAAAAAAAAAAAAAAAAAAAAAAAAAAAAAAAAAAAAAAAAAAAAAAAAAAAAAAAAAAAAAAAAAAAAAAAAAGGAAAAACAAAGGTACTAAATTATCACAGAAAAACAGAAATGGAGTGATGGGTGGTAAATGAAATAATTTCTGAACTTTCAACTTAAGAACGGGGAAAAGGAGATAAAAGTATATTGCAAAATAATTGATGATTGTGTGGAGGCGATGTAAGGAACAAGGGCATCCGTAGGGTCCTGGTGTCCCCACTGAGAACCTAAGCTGTTCCCCGTTCTACTGTTCACATAGGTGCCCGGGGGTGCACCGCTTATGCTCCTTGATTGCTTGAAGTTGCAAGCTTTGATTAGACTGAGGGGCATGAAATTGCCAAGGATTGTAAGATGTAATACTTTAACCACGCCCAGAGCCTGAGGTCAGCTTCCAAGGACAGCTCACTCTCCCTTTGCTGCACACTGTGCTGTGCTGGAGATAGTCTTTCTAGCAACTGTGTGCAGAGCAGCAATTGATCACACTGGGCCAAGGACTTGAGGCCAGACGGATTTCTCTACTTCACCTGCAACTGGTGATGGCTTGATTGTGTTTTCTGTGTGTGAATTTCCCATGTTGAGGCTGCACGGACTTCCACGAGTTTAAAAGGACAAAGAAATAAACAGTCCCTCCACTGAGAATTGAGACACATTGTTCCGAGTTGTCTGGGCTAATCAAGCAGTCATTGGCTGTTACAATACAATATTTTTCCAGGAACGGTAATTCTCTCTCTAGCACTGTTAGATTCTCTGCAATGCTAGACACAAGATCCAAAACAAAACCTTCTGTTTTATTTATTTTATGAGATGAACTTTAAAGCTAATTTAATATGCCAGTTTTTTATGTCAACCTTAGAATTATTTACAGTAATTTCTAGTATCTAATAAATTCAAAATATCCGAAACTTTTAAGAATGGGCTAGATAAGAGTAGCACATTTGAACTTTGTTAGAATTGCAAATCCCCTTAAGTGGTCTGAAGGATATTTTTAGCAATTTTGAATGGCATATGAGACAGAATTGATTTTAAACAAAAAGTTTAGAAGTTTTTTTGAGCAATATTTTAAGGATCATATTATAAAATTTTTTTAAAAATGCAATAGATATATGGTGCACTGAGTGCTCAGTGTGAGCAAGAGCGCCCAGCTGAACTGCTTTGGTTCGGTTCTGGGCATAGAAGATCCACCTGAAGATTATTGCTGACACAACATAAAGTAGAACAGGAACCAAAGATGGGAGGCAGCTGTTTCCCAGGAGAAGCTCTGTTGCGGCTGATTTCCCTGAAGTGAACTTGGCTGTTCATTGCAGGAGCTCGGGCCTTTGCTGTTGTTGGGAATGGCTACTGTTTGCTTTGGGAGAGCTCTGGTCTTCGTCCACACCTTGAGAATAGTATCCTGGCTCCAGTACAGATTTCTGCAGCCTTTTAGTGCAGACACGGGACACTGTGGTGGGCTCCCAGTACTTGAATGGATCTTTCAGGTCCCCAGCACACAGGTAGGTGTTCTGCACTCTTCCTGCATTTGGCTTGTGTGTGTGAATGTTCTAACTTGTAGATGTCCTGTATCAAATCTGCTCTCTTGGAAACTATTGACTCTAGAGACCATCTGACCAATACAAGATGCAAATAGTCTGGGAAGCTATTAGTTAACAAAGTAATTTTAAAATAATAAGAAATATACATACTAATCTTGGGCTCCAGTCCCTGTGGCACAGAGTTCCCAGAGCCTGTGTAATTTCCTGAATGTTAAGGGTGCTAAGGAGAATCTTTTGTTTTAGACTTTGGACTCCGCCTCAGTTCTTGATGTGGAGCTCCTAAATCCCTTGGTGTTTGGGGTGACAGGACCATCCTTTGTTCTACAAAGGTGACTCCTGGAATGGCGCTGGTCACCAGAAAGACAAAGCCGTGCTTAGAAGCTTGACCCCTCAGTCCCACCCCTCATTCTTTGGACATGGAGCAGGGCAGGAGAGGGAGGTAAGGACCCACCATGCCTATGTGACAAAGCCTCCATGAACATTTCCGAACCAGGGGTGGGCAGAGCTTCTGGGCCACAGAACATATTTACGTGCTGGGAGAGCGGCACACCCCAACTCCACAGAGATTAGCTCTTGTACTCGAGACCCTTCTCCCATATCTTGCTCTGTGCATCTCTTCCATCTGGGAATTCACCTGCATTCTTTGTAATATCTTTTGTAATAAGTACACAAATGTAAGTAAAGTATGTCCCTGAATTCTGTGACCCATCCTAGCAAATTAAACAAACCTAAGGAAGAAGTCATGGGAATCCCAATTTATAGCCAGTAGATCAGAAGTACAGGAAACAACCTACTACTTGAGACTGGCATTTAGGGTAGGGTCACATCTGTGGGACTGGACCCTTGAGCTACGGAACCTGGCACTGTATCCAGACAGAGAGGGTCAGAATTGCATTGAATGAGAGGACAACTGCTTGAGTTTTGGTGGGAAGAAATCCCCATACATTTCAGTTGACCAGTGGTGAGTGTTGCGTGTTACATTGAGTGCATGAGAGTAAGAAAAGGAAAGACATCTTGGTTTTTGCCTGTCGAATCCTAGTCAGTTAAAGAAATCTAAAAACAATGCCCAAATACCCTACATATTTTATCTGCACTTAAACCATTTATGTAGAGTTTCTTTAAAATACTTTGATGTGACACCAGTTCTTACACAATCCACATCCATAATACATTATCTACAATAGCAGTTTTAATTCTCTCAAATTAGGGGTGGAATTTGGACATTTATAAAATGACGTGAGTGCAGGATCCTTCAAGATTTTTTTTTTTTGCAAACTCATCTATTCCTTTTCCTTTAGGGGAGAAAAAAGTTATTCAAAATTAAATATAACAGCCAGCACAAATAGTATTAATGGGGTCCTAGGAGAAACTTCTGAAGTAACTCTTGGCAAATATTCAGCTGGACCCTTGGGGACAAGGGTACTCGGGCACGGAAAATTTGCCTTCTAACAGGGCATTGCAGTTTATTGCAGGCATTACTCAGTATGTTTACAGACAGAATGCAAAGCATAGAGCAAACTTGAGCACAAGGCAAAATTTCCTGGAGGGCTTGATAAAATCCCAATCTCTGTACCTGTGATCTGATGTGGAAGAATTGGGTTGGGGCCTTCAGAATCTGCATTTATAACAAGTCCTGGGTGGTTGTGAAACTCCTGGTGGGGGTCAGACTGGGAAATACTGGCACAGACCAATCCAGCAAGTAGGTAGATGGAAGTCAGTTAGTGATAACACTCTGTATAGTCTTCTCCCACATAACAAATAAGCACTGGTGTTTATTTTAAATCAAGCAGGACAAAGCATGAATTGCTTTCATATACATTTTCCCATGCTGTACAATCAGCCTGCCGTATCCGTGGGTTCTGCATTCGAAGATTCAATCCACTATGGATTGAAAATATTTGGAAGAAAGATGGCATTTAGACTGAGACTACGCAGACATTGTTTTTTGGTCGTTACTCCTTAAACAATACGGTATGACAACTGTTTACTTTTGCATTGCGTTAGGTAGTCCAAGTAACCTAGAAGTGACTTAAAATCTGTGGGAGGATGCTTGAGTTATATGTAACTACTTCACCACGTATATGAAGGGCTTGAGCCTCGTTGGGTTTGCTCTTTGCGGGGTGCCTGGAAACCAATCCTTCTTGGATACCAAGGAAAGATTATGGTGTTTGGCTTAGGAGTTGAATTGTATTAACACAGAAAGGAAATTTATGTATTACTTACTAGATATCATTAAAATTGAGTTACTGCTTTCAGATCAATGTTTGGAATGATTATAATTTTTCCTTAAGATAGTCAATCACTTTTTTTTTTTTAATAACTGTACTTTTGTCTCTGAGTGGTGAGAAAAATTTCAGGGCCTTAACTGTGAACCTTTCTCTGCCAATAACACTTGGAAAATGCGGCTAGTCTTTATTCCTGATCGGTGAAAGTCAGCTCAGGTGCAAGGATATGGTAGTGACATTTTTTTTTTTTCTCTTCTGAACAGTAGTGCTGGGGATTGAATCCAGGGTCCTGAGCATCCTAAGCAAGCGCTGTAGCACTAAGCTACATCCCTAGTTCTTGTTTCACTTTGAGACAGGGACTCACTGAATTGGCCAGGCTGGCCTTAAACGTGGAATCTTCCTGCCTCATCTTCCTGAGTAGTTGGGGTGACGCGTGCCCACATTCTGCCCACATTCTTTTCCACTCTGCCCACACTCTTTGGCTTCTTTTCCCCGTGCATTTTTTTCGGGGGACGGTGCTAGGGATCTAACTCAGGGCCTTGTGCTTGCTAGGCAAGCCCTCTACTACTTCAGCTAAATGCCCAGCCCCTCCTGTGCATTTTTGAAGCATACTTGAGACCTCAATGTACTGAAAAAAATCATCATGAGATGAATTCAACTTTCTGAACAGGAGAAGAGTCTGGGTGGATTTGCAAAGCTGGCTGCATGTATTTTTTTCATACTGGGTAATGAACCCAGGGCCTTCACTCTGAACTACATCCTCAACCCTTTTTTATTTTTTATTTTGAGACAAAATCAAACTAAATTGTCCAAGCTGAGCTTGAATATGCAGTCCTCCTGCCTCAGCCTCCCAGAGTGGCAGGATTACAGGCATCTGTTCTTCTGCCCTAAGCATTCACAAGCTTCCACAGAGAGCAGTAATGGAGAGTAAAACAGGGCAGGATGCCCAGCAAAGCAGGGACAGCTTCTATTCTCCAAGGTGCTTAGACTGCTCTGCTTTGTAGGGAAAACATTCACTTCATTTTTACTTATTGATAGATTCAAAATTGAAAGGGAAACATGGAGTCTAACTATCTTTAGCTATGGAAACCCCTAGAAATACAATGAGGGCACCAAACGATGTTGTGATATTGTTATATCATTGGGGTGGCTCATTAAGAATGATAACTGTAGATGTAGCTTTATCAAAGTGGAAATTGTTGAGTAAAAAATGCCAATTACAACACAGTTTAGGTAGGAGACTCTATTTTTATAAGGAAAAAGTTGAAGTACATACAACAGAATTTCACCAGTTGTTACCTTAAGGAAATGCAAAGTGTTGGATTCCTGGTGGGTTTTGCTTCTTACACTGTTCAGTATTTTATGTTAATTATTACCCATGTGATTAAGAAAACTAAAGAGGCAGCTATTATTTTTAAAAATGAGTACAAGTGACACAGAGAGAATATAACTATCATCTCCCATAGTTTATTTTAAAATAATGTCCTTTGTTGGCCTGTTTGGGACATAGTGTCACTATTCCCACATCAAAGTGCTGAATATACAAATAGCGTGGAGACAAAGTGATCTATATGTTGACACAGTTAGCATGCATACATATGCTGCATCTGTAGGAAGCAGTATTTACTGTATAATTATTTCTCCAAATACGAGCTATTTATGGTAATAGAATAACAGACACAGAAATAGGCACCTTGTAAATTACTGGTAGTCACTATAGCAACACTTTATGACAGATTCTATTTTTGCCCCAGTGATTACAAAATTACTTTTACCAACCTGAATGTCTTATAGCACATTAGTTTAAATACTGAATGTCTTATAACACATTATTTTAAATATACGTGAAATATTTAAAATGTAATTCTTAAATATTACATTAAATATTACTTTAAATATGACTTAACCATAATTTCCTCCTTCCAATCAAAGTTAGAGGAGTACTAATATTAGAGTACCTTTTACTAAGTACCAGAAGGGAATCTTGTGTGAGGAGAATGATATGGGCATTTTTTAGTTGTCACCAATCAAGATGGTAACAGAGACATTTACCTCTGTGCCTTGGTTCATAACTTCCTGAGGGATGTGATTGATTTTAGCTGAAGGATTCTGGTGGCTGTTCAAAGCTTTGTTGTAAGAACGAGAAAAGCAAACACGTTACTTTAATAGATAAAATGAGCATGATGGCCCAAAGGCTGTATTTTAGAAATCTCAATCTTTGTTTTTATTTTTCAAGTTACATCATCCTTTAAAAAGAAAGAAAAAAAAAGGGGGGAGAAGGAAGGAAGGAAGGCGATCATAGGAAAAATAGCATCTATATTTGAAGTTGAAAAAAGAAATGTGGCAGGTGTGCGACTTTGGCCCATTGGAGGAAGAGTAAAACTGGAGTGTGAACCCCACCCTGGTCGATGGCCAGCTCCGTGACTGGTCTTCGCGCTTCTGTTTCCTCATCCTTAAACCCAGAGCAGCTTTTTGTTAGTCATGTACTCAGAATCTGCGAGAAATTCCTGGGATCCTGGTGTCCTACAGTCTAATAATTTCTCCTCCCATCCTGCTAAAGTGGACGGTATGACTAAGAAAATACAATGATGATCATTTTTGGTGTGCTGCATTTTGCATACATAACTCTAGGTACGGAGAGAGTTTTCCAAACTGCAGTATCAACAGCAATGTTCACATCTACCTCTTCCGTCACCCTCTCATAACCTCAGAAGGATTGGTTCCGAGGTTCCCCGCGGATGCTAAATTCTGAATTCTGAATAAAACTGTGTAGTATTTGCATACAACCTGCACATGTCTGCCCATATCCTTTAAATATCTCTAAACTATTTATAAGACCTAATGCAATGTAAGTGCTATGCAAATAATTATCATACATACTCTTTAGCAAATAATCACAAGAAAAAGGTTTGTACGTGTTCAGTACAGTTACTTTTTTTTTTTTAACATTTCAATCCACAGTTAGTAGAATCCTTGAAGAAGCTGCAGACACAGAGGCCTGAAAGTATATATTTTAGCTCAATCCACATGTTATGCAGGCCACCATAAAAACATAAGAGTATTTCAATATTTATGAAATTTGGAAATTTAATTTATAAACACTGCACATTTGTAGTAAATATCTTTATAGTAATTAAAATATTATTTGAAGATACATGAATGATACTCATATCTTCTAAGTTCTCTTATATAATGATTTTAGCTGCTCTAGTATTTCATAAGACTGGCACATGCCATCATGGGAACACCTTAGGAATATTCCAGGAACAATGGAAGACATCATGTTGTTCATATGGGATTTTATTTAGCTACTGTCCTGTACATATTGTGGTGTATTCCTGTTTACACAGTACTTTTAAATGTATGATTTCCTTTGATACAACTCTGTGGTGGTGACTATCCCAAATTAACATAGAAGGCAACTAAGACACAGAGACTCTGTATCCCTTTCCAAGGTCACTCTGTAAGAAGTAGACTTTGATCAAATGACTGTCTTCCCCCCATTATCATACCTATTGGCCCAGAAGTCCAAAGTTATAGAGGGAAGAGAGGAGCACAAGATGTCATTTTGTAAAATCCCAGGGGGAGTACACAAATAGATGCAGAGTGGTCTTTCAAGATTGCTCTCACTACTGGATCCTAGGAAAAAATGCCTCCTGGTTCTGGAGGATACACAGGCATCCTGATTCATCCACTAAAGCATCTCTCTGAGGTACAAAATTTACAACCACAATCACAACAGGTATACGCCTTTGCCACATAGGAACTGAAAATATCTAGGGGTAAAGACAGAAATGCATCCGCGCTTCCTACCTAGGCTGATCAGTGCAAATGTGAGCAGTTTGGAGTGACAAAGGAGACTATGAGAGAGAGGGGCATGACCTGGACTGGGCAGCTGGAAGACATGATGTCTGAGCTGAGACATAGAAAATGAGAAGCCATAGGTTAAACAGCAAGAAGCGAAGGAAAGAAGAAACTGCATGTGTGCAAGGACCCAGACGCTATGGAGTGTGCAGAGTTTGAGGAAGTACAAGACAGACTGGGTGAAATGTAAAATCTGAGATCCTTACTTCCAAGAGGGAGTCTGGATTTTATGTTGCCAATAAGGATGCTCAATAGAGGGTCTTAAACAGACCACAATTGTACGAAATTGAGAGAACTGTTGTAGTAATCCAACTGAATGGTAGTGGATGGGGTGGTCTAAACTGGGTAGTGACAGGAGATAAGTATAAAAAAGGATGCAAGAGATCTTCAGAATGTAGATTCCTAAGACCCGATCATTGACTGGATATGGATAGTAAGCAGGGAAGAAGCAAGGTAGAGTTCCCAGAATGAAGGCAGCAAACTGCTAAGCTCAGAGTGCTGAGGGGGAAAAGGGGATCCAGCATCAGGCTGTACTCTCAGCCCCTCACATCCTCCTACGGCGGCCCTGACTGAAGTTCTTTTTTGCTGGAAAGAAAGTTCCATATTTTATATAATTCTGAGAACTGGATCTTGCTTACTTAAATTACATGGATGAAACTGTAATTTGACCAACTTCAAGATATTGCTTTATTCCCTGACAGTGCAAATAACTGGAACAAACAAAACAAAAGATAAAGCACAAGAAACAACCAGATTATTAAAATACTTAACACAAATCCATGTAATTTGTCAAAAACAACCATCAGGGTATGCAGCCGAGGGTGAGGAAGGACAAAGAGGGATTCATTTGGTACAAATACTTTATTTTCACATAAATTGGAAGATGTCTAGGAGTGTTTGAAGCTGCACCAAGGGACGACACCAGTCTTGTAATATCCAGGCTGGTCAAAGGTACCTTTCCTTTCTTTTTTATTCTTCGTGACCGCTGAATTTACTCCATTAGTATTTAGCCCATTACTGCTCAAGTGATCATTCTTAACCCACACCGGAAAGCCCACGGGCCAGGCCGCACAGGAAAGAACAGGAGACACACTAGGAATCTGACAACTGGGAAGAGTCAATGCCTTTTTATGCACCTCACAAAAACTGGCTTATTAGAATATGTCATCTTCCTGATTGTAGAACGTGTCTGACTCCACGACCCCCAAACTTTCATAATGGTCGTTTCTGTCAGTTGGGGTCCCACCACTTTCACTCTTCTTCCTCTTCAGTGACTCTCCTCCCTGCGGGTCAGGCCGTTCCGATGAGGCAGAGCTCGGGGTCTGAGGCCCTTCGGCAAGTGGAGCCTCAACTGTGTCCAGGTCGGCGAAGTCAGAATGACTGGTTGGGGGCGGAGGTCGTTCACTTCGTAGCCTTTTTCTTATTTCTTCTTCTTTACTCTGAAAAGCAGTATTAAAGAGTGAAAAGGAAAAAAAGCTGAAGGAACTGTAAGTTCTTATTAATATTGCTTGTCAGGATCATTTCTGACTTTCCCATTTTATTATTCAGTCAGGTAACAAACACTTGTTAAGGAGCCTCTGCTGAAGAAGACAACGGTGCTGAACCTCATGGAGTTTGTAGAAGGGAGTTTGTACTTGCTCCCTTCGAGGCCGAGGAGAGACATGGGAAATGGAGGCTGCTCCTTGGCAGAATGGTCAGTAGAGGGTCACGGGGCTCCCCAGCTAGTGCTGCAGGGGCTGTCTTCTGTCCTCAGGGCCTCCTTTACCTCCTATCCCCAACTCCTGTTTCTTTTCGGATATGAAGAAAATATCATTGTTGATTCCAAGAATTAGTTATTGTTTATTGAAGGTATATGGCTGAAACTGTAATTTTCAATCAGCTTTAAAATTATTGCTTCATTCCTTCATAACACAAAGATATTTAAACAAAGAAGAAACACTTAAGCATACAGACTGAGAGACATACAGATCGCCCAACTAATGACTTTGTCTCAAAGCTAATGGCAGGAAAGTTCTGACACGAGTTCCTTTTAGCAAGCAGTGACTTCCTCAGATTAAAGCGCTGAGAGATTATTTACCTTCCGGCGCCCCTCTGCAGCCTGCATCTTTTCTTCTATGTCCTTCATTGTGAAACCCTTTACATTCTTCTTGATCGTAAGTTTTTTCAGTCTGGCTGGTGGCTTTCTCAGTGACTTCTCAGTTGTGTCCACCTGGAGGAAGACATCTTTTCAAATGGAGAAACAACTATATCCACCGGCAGAACAGAAATGCAAGCTAGGTAGAATAAATGCAGTTTAAAATGTAAATCCTAAAATCTAAACTTTCTAGTAGCAGATTAAAATAATCATAGCTGGTAACAACAAAATTAATTCCTAAAGATAAAATATATTAGGTAATTTAACATTATCAGGCAATTACATAAAAAGTGTTAACAATGTGAGATATTCTGACACTAGATGGAAGAGGACTCATAGGAAGGAAAGATATCTTCAGAATGAACAAGATGGAAAGGTGGAGAATAGTTCAAATAAAAATAAGCTCAATTTTTACCTTGATTAAGTATAATATTCAGTAACAATATCAATTGATTTGTTTAATATTCCACAAGCTACACATGACTTTCATTTAGAGATTACGTTTTACTGCTTTTGATCTTGTAG
>PVJO010005038.1:0-102551 GCA_004026905.1 Hystrix cristata | reverse complement strand
CTCTTTTCTATATTTTCCAAGTTTTCCTTGGTTTCCCCCATTCTCATCCCAAGAGGGTTGGTTCACGTTTTGTCCCAATAATGAGTAGGGATATCTCTTCCCCCCAGCATGCTTGCCTCCACTTGACCTTTGGCGGTCCACCACTTTTGCCTGCATAGCTCATGTTTTCACCTACTGGCCTCATTCCCAAAGAACTCGGTGCCTTCTCCTTCCCACTGTCAGGTTTGTCCCAGCCCTACAGCTGCTGAAGCATTTCTGGGGCCACCACAAAGTTCTGGCTCTCCCAAACCCCACTCACACTGGATACCGAAAGGCGTTAGTTTCCATTTGCTGTTTACCTGAGTATTCCATGTTAACATTTATGTTCTTTTGTAGATTCTTTGATTTTGCTCTCTCAGAGTCATTTTCCTCCAAGAGTTGAGGCATAAGCCATAAGTCTCCCACCATGAGCTTCCCACCAGGCCAAAGTGCTTTTTATCTTCCCCATAAAAAAAAAAATATTACCTTGGTTCAATCTTTAATTCTGCTTACTTTCTGGATTATGGAAAAACTATGTTTTGAGTCCTCCAATCTAGAGCTTAACAATTTAAAGCTTGGGTCTGGGAGTTCTCCCAAAAAGCTTTTCATGTGAAATGTCTGACTTCTTTCTCTCCCTGATTCTGCCCTTTCTTTGAAGACGTGCTCAACTTCAGTAACTGTCCAAACAAAAGCAAGAATTATAGAGAATCAGAAATAAAGTGCATATATGACTTTTTTTCAAAATATTAGTTATAAGTAAACAGCACAAACCTCTATAAATAATTTTGTAAGGTAGTATGACCAGGACCTGACAAACTAGGGTGACCTGAAATAGCAAAACAGTATTGTGGAGGCTCAAAGACAGATGAAATGGGCCAGATAAACATGGACCTCAGTGACCCAGTGTAAGTTCACATGCAGGAATCAACAGAGTGGAGAAGAGAAGAGACATGGCAGAGGGAGCTGTAAATAGTGTCCCCACAAATGTATCTCCTTCCCAGAATCTCAGAACATGGCTTTATTTGGCAATAAGGTTTTAGTAGATTTAATTGTTAAGAAGAGATCACACTGGGGTCACAATAATTAATTCAATATTACTTGTCTCTTTATAAGAAGAAAAGGCATGGAAATATGTGTGTAAATAGAGAGAGGAGAAAGCCATTTGACAGCAGAAATGAGACTGATATATCTTCAAGTTAAAGAATGTCAAGGATTGCCAGAAACATCAGAGGCTAAGAAAAAGGTGTGGGACAGCTTCTCTTTGGAGCTTCCAAAGAGAGCACGATCCAGCCACTTCCTTGATTTCAGATCTTTAGCCTCCAGAACTAAAAGTGTATAGGTCAGCTTTCTTTTTGCCGGAGGAGATACCAACATTCTGTCCATGATCAGCTGACTCTAAGGCAGAGATATCACAGCAGAAGGACATGGGGGAGCAAGGCAGCTTAGTTCCTGGCAGCCAGGAAAGAGAGGAGGTAAAGAGTGCTGGAAAGGAATGGTCCAACGACCACATAGAGTACCTAAAACCGTGTCTCCTTGACCCACCCAGCCACACCAGGAGAATGCTGGACTAATCTAAGTGTTTCTTAATCTAATGAAGTTGGTATATGAGGATTAATGGTCACAGTAAGAGAATACATTTTCCTTGTCTTCTCCAGCGAGCTTGTTTGACGTAATTCATTGCAACATTCCTAAAAACTAACAGACGCTCACACTGAGCCCTTAGGGAAGAGTCTAGATGAAGGTTATTTGTCTGAGACTCGGAAGCCACTGTCTAATACCCTTAATTCCAGGAAGTTTTCCTCTAAATCATTATGAGATCACACTTTCCTGGCTGGGGCAAATCAAGTACTGGAGTCTCCCCATCTGTAAAGTACTGTTTACTTGATGAGAACACTGTAAGAGTTCAATGGAATAATGCTCACTAAAACACAATGCCACATCCTGTCCTCTCTCAGGGAACCCGAGAGAAAAACTTGATGCACTCCTTTTCCCAAGTTAAAACTTTATTGAGGCTACTGTCTAGATAGAAGTGGAGAATCCTGGACTGCCTCACAGAAGAACAGAGGCAGAAGTGCCCCTGTCTTCCATGTTATTTATACACCCGTGGAACAGTTCATTACATGGCAAATGTCTGAAAAAGAGAAGCCTTTCAATTCCTCTCCTCTGTTCCCACACTCTTCTGTGATTTCTTCTACCACTTTTAAATAAAATTGACTCAGAGCAGAGACTTTTAAATGTTCTTTTCTTTATATATTGTTAACCTTAACTACAACAACAAAAATTTCTTTTTATCATGAACAGTGTACACACATGTAATGGCTTGTATCTAGGTGTCCCCCCAAAGGCTCATGCACTTATAGGTGAAGATTTTCAGAGCTGCCTGGACCTGGGATGAAGGATGTATGGTACTAAATTAGTCTGCTGATTGGAATTAGCATAATTCTGGGTGTGGATAATGCAAGCCCTGCCCTGGGTGTGGGAGGCACCAATCAAAAGGTTTATAGCCTGGATGGAATATAAAGGGAAAGGAGGGAAGGCAGGCTGGCTGCTGCTTGCTACTTCTGTCTTCTGCCTGCCACACCATGAACTCTTTCCCCCTCTGGGATGCCCCTCTGCCGTGTCACCCCATCTTGCAGCCAGCCAATTATGAACTGAAACCTCTACAAACTGTGAGCTGAAATCAACCTCTTCTTTAACTTGTGGGTGTCAGGTGTTGTGTCTCAGCAACAAGAAAAGTAATTAAGGCAACACCTATACATGTACACACACATACACTTACTATCTTTTTTCAACATAAGCAGTTATTCTATTCAGTAATTATTTGATATGCAAACTGTTCTGATATGTTCTTTTCCCTTTTTTATTTTTGAGACATAATGGTTATATATATTTGTGGTATACAATGTGATGTTTCAAAATATATGTATACAAGGTATTATAATGATCAAATATGGGTAACTAGCATATTTATCACCTCAAAGATTTATCATTTTTGCATTGAAATATATAATTAATTGTTCTCAACTATAGATATCCTAGTGTGTTGTAGAACAACTGAAGTTGTCCTTCCCATTCAATGGCACCTCAGTACCCATTAAACATCTTCTATCTCTCCCTGTCCACTCCCTCAGTCTCTGATATCTACTGTTCTACAGTACTTCTATGACAGCAAGGTTTTTAGCTTCCCCATACAAGTGAGAACATTTGGTATTTAACTTTCTGTGTCTAATTTATTTTGCTTAACATAACGTTCACTAGTTCCATGTATGCTGTTACAAGGACAAAATTTAATCACTTTTAGTCTGAATAGTATTTCATTGTGTGCATATCACATTTTCTTTATCCATTCATTTGTGAATAGATTCCTTAGTTTATTCCATAGTTTGATTATTGTAGATAGTGAAGCATTAAATGTGTGGGTACAGACATTTCTTTACATACTGACTCCTTTAAAAACAACAACAACTATATATGTATAGATAGATAGATAAACAGAAAGACAGTAAATGTGTTATGTCTCCAGTAATAGAATTGTTGGGTCATAGAGTAGTTCCATTTCTAGATTTCTCATGCGACCTCGACACAGTTTACCCTAATAGCTATACTGATTCACATTCCTATCAACAGTGTATCAAATTCCTTTTCCCCCATATCCTTTCTATTATTTTGCGGGGGTTTCAAAAACAGCCTTTCAAACTGGGATGAGATAATAGTAATAGCTCATGGTGATTTTGATTTTTTTCCCCTGCTATTTAGTGATATTGAGCTTTTTATTTTATGGTATCTAGGATTGAACCTGGGGCCATCACAATGAGCTACATCCCTAGCCCATTTTTCTTCCTTTTAATTTTAAATAAGGATCTTGCTAAGTCACTGAGTTGCCCAGGCTAAGCTCAAACTTGTGATCCTCCTGCCTCAGCCTCCCAGAGTCTTGGGATTACAGGCATTGATCACAATGCCTCGGTGAGCATTTTTTCATATATACATTGCCATTTGCGTACCTTATTTTGAAAATGCATGTTCAGATCATTCATCTATTTTTTAATTGGATTATTTGTGTTTTTTGCTATTGAGTTATTTGAGTTTTATATTTTCTGGATATTAATTCCTTGTCAGTCACATGAATAGTTTACAAATATTATCTCTCCTTTTGTGGGCTGTTTCTTAGCTGTATTGAATGTTTCCTTCACTGTGCAGAAACTTTGTAGTTTGATGCAATTCCCACGTGTCAGCTTTTGGTTTTGTTGCTTGTGCATCTGGGATCATATCTGAAAAATATTTCTTCAGAAAATTATCCTGAAGAGTTTGCCCTACGTTTTCACTTGATATTTGGGGTCTTACAATTAAGTTTTGTTCCACCTTGAGTAAATTTTTATATATGGTGAGAGATAGTTTTATATATGTTGAGGTCTAGTTTCATTCTTCTGCATAAATATATTAATTTTCCCCATATAATATATTGAGAAGACTATCTTTTCCTTAACATATGTTCTTGATGCTTTTGTTGAAAATCAATTGGCCGTGAACATGTGGGTTTATTTCTAGGTTCTCTATCTGTTCCTTTCGGTTCTGTGAATTTAAGCAGTAGAACAACAAAAAGAAAGTTCTCTGAAAAGTAGTTAGAGCCCAATCATGAAGGACTTCATACCCCCATAAAGGACAGATTTTATTTTCAAGGTAAACAGAAATACTTTAACAATTCAGAGAAACAGAAATAGATTAGGGATATAAATGGGAAAGGAGGAAGTGAAAGAGAAAATAAGAATCCCTGGAGAGGAGAAATCCTAGAGTCAGTAGGCAGGTTGACTGTGCCTATAAATAAATTGTTTTGGGATCTGATCATTTAATACTCAAAATCAATTTTAAAATTTAGAAAACCAAATTTTATACATCTAGGAACAGGGATTATTTCCATATTAATTTACATTTTTAAAAATTCTTCAAGCATATTTTGTAGTTTTACACACACACACACATATATGTATATGTGAACAAATTTTTCTCAAATTATACATTGGTACTATAAGCAATAAATTTTTGAAATTTTAGCCTCCAATTTTTTTACTATTACTGGTGTGTAGGTGTACTAGAGAACTCTTGCTGCTGTAACAAAAAGCCATTGAGTAGCTTAAAGAGTAGAAACTTATTTTCTTACAATTTTAGAGGGTCGAAATACAAACATGAAATGTCAGCATGGCTCATGTCTGGTTTGGGTTCTCCTCACTGCTTGTTGACAGCCACAGACTTCCTGAGGCCTCCCAGAGTAAAAGGGAGGAAAGGGGTTAAAAAAAGACCTCACTGGCATCCTTTCTTGTAAAGGTACTAATTATATTACAAGGGCTCCGTCTTCATGACCTCGTCTAAACCACGTCATCTGCCAAAGGCCCCATCCCCCAACACCTTCCCTTTGGAGTCAGGGCTTCCACGTGCAAATTTTGAGGTAATGTGATGCAGTCCCTAACAGAAGAGTTATCTGAGTTTTACATATTCATTTGTTAATCAGATAAAATTA
The DNA here is from genome assembly GCA_004026905.1 of Hystrix cristata. NCBI lineage: Eukaryota > Metazoa > Chordata > Mammalia > Rodentia > Hystricidae > Hystrix > Hystrix cristata. The sequence goes on along the minus strand of PVJO010005038.1, from coordinate 97,021 downwards.
CTTGATAAATCTATTTTTCTTTTCATTGATTGCCTTGAGTTGTCTTTTAGCAAGATGACGATTTAATCTGCTAATAATGACAATTTTGTTCATATCTTTCCAGTAGTAATGAGTTTCATTCTCTCATTTTTGAGGGAATTTTATTGTTAGAAACTTTCATTGCAAAAACAAAAAATGGTAATGATAACATGTTCCAGATTCTAATTTGAATGTTTGTACCATTGCATAATTCAGGATGCCACTGAATATTACTTTCAAATGTATATGTATAAAATTCCCACTTTAATAAAAATAATTTGTTTGTGCTGTTAATTTTTCTGGTTGTTCTTCCAGCTAAATCACCCAATTTTTATGGTTAATGAATTTAACCAGTGCCTTTTGGTATGATCTATAATCAATTTACAATGATTTTAAATTTAGAAATATTGTGATAGCAAAGACAACTACTATACAAACTTCAAATGTTCTAGACAACATGATAAATATTCTATCATTTAGTCATTAATGATGAACCAGAAGAAAAATATCATTACGTATTTGCATTTTTAAAAAGCTTATAATTATGTTAGAATCACTAGTAGATGAAGTAATAAATACAAAACCATCTGATCCAAAGACACTTTGATATATTTATTGTAATCAATCTATTTTAATTGCTATTAATATATATGAATAGCCACTACTCCCTGAGACATGGGAAAAATTCTAATCCATTTGAATGTATCAATACAGTCAAAACTCGAATCACGTTATGAAGCTTGTCATTTTTGTTTCAAGATGAGGAAACTGAGGCATAGAGGATTTATGTTGAAATATTTTTATACTTCTAGAAAACATTTCATACCTGTAACAATATATTGGCCTGTAATAAAATGTTGAATTCAGTAATAATTTTATTTAGAATTTTGTTGTATTTATATTCCTATTGGAAATTAATCTGAAATTTCTTTTTTGGGCCATAATTTTCAGTTTAATTCTCATTTGTATGAACTTCAGAATATAAAAAAAATCAATACATAAAGATTCAAGGGACTGGGGATTTAGCTCAGTGGTCAGAGTGCTTGCTTTGCAAGCACAAGGCCCTGAGTTCGATCCCCAGCACCAAAAAAAAAAAAAAAAAAAGATTCAAAGACGTTACCCGTTAATCATGTAGACCTAAATGATTTTGTAAGGTGTTCTCTATTACTGTATTCAATTTATTCCTTCCTAAGTCATGTATTTCTTAACATTTACTTAAACATAGTATATAACAATGTAGTCTTAAAATTTAATAAACATCTTTTATAAATATGTTTATATCACTTTCTCATTTTCAAAACTTCCCACTTTTATTTTGTGTGTATGTAGATGAATGTATATTTTGAGTTTCCAAATTTCAGCTTTATTTTCTCTTCAATGTGTTTGTTAATTATACTACTTCTTTATTTCTATCATCTTGTTTTTGTTTTCATCTCTTATTATTCCTGTTAGGTTCCTTAGAATAGGTTTGACATTACAGTTATAGCTTCTTAGGTTAGATAATTAGTTTATTTATTTTTACTCTTTCCTGATGAAAGTATTTGCATTTACACCTCCTGTCCTGAGTGAAAAATTTGCTATTTCACTATATTTTTGACATAATATATTATCAATTCTGTTAGTTTCTACATACACTGTAATAATTGTTTTTGAATTATTGGTTAATTACAGTTGCCATAGAGAATAATTTTTAAAAATTTGCTTGTATGTAGTTGTCTACAATAAGTAGAGCTTATTGTATAAATGATACACTTACATATAGCTTATAATATATAAGCTATACCATTTCTGTTTTACTAAGTTTTTCTTAAATTTTCCCTGTGGCCCTTTAGGTATATTTAATGAACTCTGAAAATACCGTGTAAGTTTGCGTGTAAGATATATAGGTTTTATGCAAATGTAAAAATATAAAACTGATCTTAATCAGACTATTAATATGCTCTGTAGCCTTTGATGAATGCAGCACCAATATATTTTTTCATTCATTATTGCAGAGGACAGGTCTGAGGCCAGTCTAATTTTTCATCCACTAGAGGTGATTTTCAATGTGTTTTCAATATTTTTATTTTTTGTTTGAGTCACATATTTTATAAGAATATATCTGGATAAGGATATTTCCAAGCAATTTTACCTTATTTGAAATAAGGCCTCCTCCTTTAAAGAATTCCTATTCTTTATTTTTTGAGACAAGTTCTCAGTTGCCTGGGTTGGTCTTGACCTTGCAGTCTTCCTGCCTCATTATCCTGAGTGCTGTGATTACAAGCCCTGTTTGTTTTTTGGTTTTGGTTTTTTTTTTTTTTTTAAGGTTTTTAGAGCCAGAATTTCACTATGTAATCCACGCTGTGGTTTGTGGTCCTCCTGCCTCTGCCTCCTGAGTGCTGGAATTACATGTGCCATCACACCCAGCTAGTAAGCCCTTTCTAGCCCTTTGCAATGTTGTTTATTAATTATGTCTTTGCTGTATTCAAGCAATACTCTTTTGGTACTAACTACTATTTACTATATGATGGAATTCCTTTCTTATCTATATGAGGGAAATATAAATACTATATAGATGTACATTATAATCAGTAATCTGTATTATATGTGGGGGATGTACACGCATGTACATGTATTCATTTTATCTTAACACTTAAAGTCTATCCTTTTTCTCCTTGTTCAGGAAAACCTCTTATGCATCTAGTCCAAATACTGCTTTGGTTTTCTACAGCAGCATACCTCCACTCCAGAATCAAATGGAGATGTTAATTTTATAAGTGATTTATATTTTTCTTGAAGCCCTTTCATAATTAACATATTGCTTTCATTACTTTTGTTTCTTTCTCACATTCTCCTCTGACACTCAGTGGGTCAAAAACCCTGATTAATAAATAACTACAATCTTCCTTTAGATCTCAAAATAAACTGTCAAAGGTACGTTTTTGTCAGGGCTGTTCCTCACTCCTCTGATGCATAATTCTGTATTAGTCTAATACTAATTATCTTTTTAGAGAGAGACGAGGTCTATGAGGATTTGACTTTTGTTAACAGAACAGATGGGTTTCTTAGGTCCAACTCTCTTTCTATTCATGCCATGCTGAAATGCTCTTCTGGGAGTCATCGCTGAGGGAGGGTTTTGTAGCTTAGCAAGGAGCAGGCCATGGAACTCTCTATTACCTCTTGCTTTTTTCTACTACTTGCATAATCTGTTTTTTTGGTTCTAATCCAATTTAATATACAAATGATATAGTCCCCAAAATACTGCAGTAGAGTTTCTTTTTTTTTTATATCTGCCCCTTCTTTAGTGTACATCTCTTGTAATAATACTTTCCAGAAAGTATGTATTTTGTGGCTTCCTTTGAAAACTGCACCTGAAAGGTGAAGAGAGATGTCTGCCTAATATTAAGCACAGACTCTCAGAGTTGGGGATTGTATAAATTATTTCTTCATCTTTTCCAAGAAACCTTTGGACTTCAATCAAGGGTCAAAGCCAGAATAGATTGGTGAGTGGTTTCCTCCCTCCCTCCCTCCTCCTTTCATTCCTTCCTTCCTTCCACCCTCCTTCCCTCCTTTCCTTCCTTCCTCCTCGCCACCTCTCCTAAAGAAGTTCTATTTTTATGTTAAATGCACCAAGTTTTTCCACACTTTAACTTAAGGTTCACTGTCTATTTTACTTACTTTTAAGTTTTTGCTGTTTTCTGCAACTTTTTATCCTCGGGGAGGAGGCTGCCTTAGTGGTATCTCAGCTGGATGTCATCTGCTGGGCTTAAAACACTTAATTCTTTAGACTTCTTTCAGCTTAAGTCATTCTTTCTGCTTCCATTCTTGTATGCAGACCAGAATGAGAGTTATCGTTCCTCATACTGTTATTTGGTAGCTGTATTTTCTTTTGCCAGAGATGTGGGGAAGTCAATGCCCTCAAGAGCAAACTTCAAACGAGGGGCGTTCCTTGGTAGACAGATAACTCAGCTTTTTCACTTCCTATGGGAACAATTTTCATTTCTCGGTAGTAATGAACAAGTCTGAACAAGTTCATTTCTCAGTAGTAATGAACAAGTCTGATCCCACTTGTCCGCAGCAATGCCACTTATTGACACATGGGGTATGGCCTTCCTTCCTTACCTACTTCCTCCTTTAGCAGCACTTCCTGGGATGGGCTTCTGCATTAGGGAAAACCCTATAAAAAGAGGAGACGCCCAGAGATACACTGAGATTCACGTCCAACCTTCACATGTTTTATGATAAATACATGTTAGGAGAATCCATTAATGTATACAAGTGCAAGTGAGAATTTCTTAAAAATTGATGCTACTCCATTAAGTGTTTTTTTCTTTTCTTTTTTTTTTTTTTTTTGTGGTGCCGGGGATCGAACTCAGGCCCTTGTGCTTGCAAGGCAAGCACTCTAATCACTGAACTAAATCCCCAGCCCCTCTACTCCATTAAGTGTGTCCACATATTTGTCCCAAGACATGGCTTAATTTAAGTAAAGTATTGCTGGTTATCCATGTAAAAGTTTCAGCAGTTACCAAATCAGCTGTCCACCTGCAGCATCTTAATTTTATTTTCAAAATCTTTTCATTTCAAAATTTTAAAAGTATAAAAAGCCACATATCCTGTCATCCAATTTCAGTATAGTTTAACATTTGCTGTTCTTACCTGATGTATCCAACTCCACTTATTTTTAAAGATCTTTATAGAATTCGGTACGTACATAGAAGCATGCACACATCACAAGCAATAGCAAAATGTATTTTCTCAAATGGAACACTTCAGTATAATCAGCATGTAGACAAAAAAATAGAATATGACTAGTGCACTAAGTCCTTTAAAATCTCTTTTTCAGCTACTACTCATACCAACAAAAGGAATATAGTCTGACTATTAACTTGCAAGAGTCTTTGAGGCAAATAACACAAATCCTGTCACTTTACACCTGTATCTACCTTGTTTTATATTGTTATATCTGTCTAAAAGCAGAATTGCTCCCACCAACTTTACATTAAAATGTACATGGTTTTCAAAGAAGTTTTATTGAAAAATTCTTTCTTCAAGTAGAAATGAACTCAAACTTGGATTTAGTGAATTACAGAAGGGTGTATAATAAGCGAGTATAAAACATCTTTCGCCCTCTGGGCTTGGACTCAGGTCAGAAAATAATGTCCTGTGTTCAAACATTATAAAATAAACACATTGGATTTTGACAGTTCTTACCCTGAACCATTTTGAATTGGAGTATTTTCCTACAAAACACTACGATTTAATCAATACCACCTTTGTATTTTAGCATTACATTCTAATGTTAGTCCATGTTTCTAAGTAGTTGTTTTGTTTATACTTAAATCATAATCTATACTGAGAATTTGCATCTTAGGACAATTAGAGGCTTTTCAGAATGCTAATTTCTTTTTTGTTGGACATATCTCTAGGTTACAAATCTAGTTTTGAACTTATAAAATCATCAAATAATTAATTTTGATGACAACATAATAGGATACATTTTTGGAATGTGTTGTCTTTCTCCACAGTCCAGAATAATATCATGTTCATAAACTATGTCCTCTGATAGACAGAGGCCCGAAGGAGCCAATTATTGCAGCGTCTGACTCAGTGTTCGGTCTTTTCAGCTAAAATGTACCCTTCTTTCTGTTATTACAAGAATAAAGAGCTGCTAGCAAACTAAATCAAGTTATTTCTTTGCTTTTCAAAATTACGCCTGGTTTTCCTGTTCTCTTGCCATAGTAAGTGAATAAGTCTTAAAAAGTTGTAAACGGGAAATTTTTTAGAAAATGCCCACTTAATCATCACTCTGAGAAATTCTGGCTTAATAATAAATGTGTTTTTTGTCCTTCAGTGGTATAGAGCAAATGTTCTTAATATTCAAATAATATTGACATATTTAGATAATAAGACATCCAACGAAATACAAAATATTTCTTACATATTGTTGAAAACTAGTAAGATTACTTACTAGAAAATAAGTAACTCACTAGAAATTAAGATTGCTTACTAGAAATTAAGTAAATTTTTACATATAAAAATTTTATTTTATGACCAATTATTAAAAATAATCCATCATTGTTTCCTTACCTTTCAAACTATCTAAAGACTTCATCTCTAAAACAATGACTTCCAACGTGCAGAAATTAAAATTCTCTCATCTAGTTTATTTTGCTGAGAGCATATAGTTGCCATTTACTTATCTAATTTAGCAAGCATACAAAATATATGTATCTTTTACTGAATTGATCTGCCCAAAGATGTCTACTCTCTCTGCCTAAATCAATTTTTGAAAAAAAATTAAAAGCAAAGGTTTCCAGGGATTTTTCAAGCAGGGAACAATATAATAAAACTGTCTAGTATTAATTATTTAGCTCTCGAATAATCCCAAGCACTTGAATTATGTATCAATGAATAATAAAACTAATTGTAAACCATGTTCTTTCTCCAGAATCCTTCTTGCTGTGGCTAACTGAGTTCTTTAAGAAATATTAGTGGGAAGGGGCTTTGTTTCTATTAATAATGGCCGAGGTAACTTGGCTCATATTTCCAACTGAAAAGCAGAAATGTGTAACATGAGTTTCTGTATATTGCTGTCTCTATATTTTTGACTATATCTGTACCCCTCTTTCCGCCCATCTGTAAAACAGAGAACTAACAAGGTGTATTAGTTACCTCTTCTAGAGCCGATGGTTTGTAAGAGAGCAGATTTAACACATGACATTTACAAATTACAACATTACCTGTAAGTCGAATGCAGGAAGAGTGCCAAATGTCTATCTATGCACTGGAAACCCACAAGATCCAGTTGAGAGCTGGCAGCCACAGTACTGTCTCATGTACATCCGTGTCTGCGGATGATGGCTGAAGAAGTCTGTACTGGAACCAGGATACGATGCTTGCAGCAGAGATGAAGACCAGAGCTGCCCCAAAGTAACAGCAGCCATCCCTGACAGCAAGGCCCCAAGTTCCTTATTTGACAACAACAGCTGAGTCCCCTACGGGAGAACCAGCTGCAGCAGAGCTTCTGGGGAGCAGCTGGGAACTATCTTCTGCTCACGTTTTCCTTCATGCTGCATCAGCAACAATCCTCAGGTAGATCCTTTACACACCAACTCAGTCAAGTTGGGTGTTCCTGCTCAAGTTGACCACAATTATAAGTCCACCACACAAGGCAATGGGAATTCCAAACCAAAGATCTAAGAGAATGTAAACCTACTAAAGCCAGTCCAGCATTTGTAGGCAGTTTTCTTCAGGAAGAATTAGCATATTCCTAAAGAAATGGTTGTAAGCTTGAAAAGCAAAGTAAAACTTTCAACAAACTCAGGGACCTAGAGGAAGTGAATTTGTGGTTCAGGACCACCAAATAATAGAACCTGATAAAATGCCAACTTTGATTTGAAACCCCCAAAGCCTGCAAGCTAGGAATAAGGATGACACTAAAATAGAACAGCTTTTAGTGGGTGTGAATCACAGTTTTGAACCAGCTCTCATTGGATTAAAGTGATCCAGAATTGCTACTGCACAGATGCTAACTATAAAGACATTATTTTAGATGTCAGAGAAGTCCTGAAATTTTGTTATTAAACAATATTGTTCACTCAACCCAAGAACTGATTTTTGTGCAATAAAATATATTCCCTCAACTCATGTGCTGAATCCTAACCCACAGTATCTCAGAATGTGACTTTGTTTGGAGACAAAGCTGGTAATGTAATAGCCTAGATAAATGATATCACATGAGTCAGCCCTACCCAAATATTATTTTGTCCTTAGAAGAGATTAGGACAGCTGCACAGAAAGGAAAAAGCATGTGAAAATATGAGGGGAGAATGCCATCTACAAGCCAGAATTGTAAGAAAATAAATTTATGTTAATTAACTACTATCTGTGGTCCTTTGCTATGCCAGTCCTGGCACACTAATACAGTGTACAAAACATTAGAAAATGAAACAAAAATATTTATTGGTAATCCAGACATTGGTAGTATTAATCATTTTCCTAAAAAGAAACACACAGTCTATGCTTATCATGTTTGGGCAAATAAAAATGGTACTCACACACAATAGAAACTATTGTAATAAACAAGTGGAAGTTCTATAAGTGATTAATTCAGAACCTGAAATCATGAACTCAAAGGTGGGTTTAATGGCATAATTGATGCACATACAAAGAGGATAGTGAACTAGATGAGATGTCAAGGGAAAATTTTCCAAATGAAACACAAAATTTTAAAAAGATGGCAAGTATAAACAGAGCACATGAGACAAGAAGTTAAGAAAAAGGTATACATACTGAATTACAAGGATGGAAAAATAAATACTAGAGATTTAAAGACACAATATCTGAGAATTTTAAAAATGGATGAAAGTATGGAACCTCAGATTAAGAAGCTATAGAAGAAAATGTACCCACACATAACAAGGTTGCTGTTAAAATAAATAAATAAATAAAATCCCACAACCACAGTGAAACAAAAACTATCAAAAGCACTCAGAGATAAAACAAATGAATTACCTAAAAAGAAAGAATAATTGTATGCCCAGAGAAAATATCCCCCAAAATGAGATGAATGAGTCTTAACAAGAAGAAATGATGCTCATTCTTATAATAAAAATTATAAAATTAAACAGCAATACACGTCACCTATTGGCACAGCAAAAGTTCAAGAATTTGAAAATAATATGTTAGCAAGACTTGGAAAATAGACATTCACATATAGTACAAAATGGCTTAACAACTATGGGAAAAATTAGGCAATCTGGCAAAATCACATATGCATTTTCCTTTTACCTAGTAATTTGTCCAGGAATTTATACCACACATATATGGGCAAGCATACATTAAAGCACAGATGGTACAAGGAAACCAATTATACTGCTATGTGTAACAGCAGAATAGACTACCAACCCAAATACATAATAATAGGGATAGACAGAGTGAACTACGGCATGCTACTTTGCTAAGGAGTTTTCCAACCTAATTTCTGAAGCTATGCCATGGTGTATTCTTTTGCCTATAGTAAAATTCGAGAGGAGGAAGATAAATTTACTGAAGAATTATTAAAGAGAAGGAAATGAGGACTGATGATTTGGTAAATTCTCAGTCCACTCACCTGAAAAAAAATCCTAAAATTAAAGAAACTCACTTTCACACAGAAAATGTGATTTTGAGAAAATACTGAGGGTGTGACCTTAAAATCCTTTCATGGAATGTCAGAAAGATCAAAGTATTTAGTCATACAAAATGTCTTATTAAGAGATGAGGGCTTTGACTCACAAAATTAAACTCTATACCCTTGTATCACTCAGCTGTTACTACAAGAAATCACCCAAGATAAGTATCAAGAGAAAAGGGTTTTTTGGGTCATGATTGTTTCAGTCCAAGATCAGGCAGACCCAATGCTTTGTGCCCTTTCTGATTTTATTTCTGTGACTCTCCTCTCCTTTTTCCTTAGTCTAGTTGAACTATTGAGACCTTGTTTACCTTTTCAAAAAGTAACTCTCTGTTTCAATGATTTCTTGTATTGATTTTTAAATGTGTATTTCATTTATTTATGCTTGGATACTTATTTCTTTCTTCTACTAATTTTGGATTTTATTAAGAGGATAATAGTAATATATATTCTAGTCAGCTTTTCATCACAGTGCCAAAATACTTGAGAAATCTAATTAAAAGTGAAAGGTTTATTCGGCTCACGGTTTCAGAGGTGTCAGTCCATACTGCTCTGGCCCCATTTACTTTAGATCTGAGAAAAGGCAGAAGATCACAGTGGTGGGAGCTCATTGGAGTAGGAGGCTGCTCACCTCATGGCAGCCAGGAAGCAGAGAGAGGAAGGGGCCCAAGGCAAGCCACAGTTTTAAAGGGCACAGTGCCAGTGAGGTACTTCCTCCAGCTGGGGAAACCTGTGCCTAATCCACTGAGGAAGGCAGCTGCCTCAAGATCAACCACTCTTGAGGCCTCACCTCTGCACAACTGCTGCCTTGGGGATCGAGCCTTCAGCCTATGAGTCTTTGGGGGATGCTACATATTTAAACCATAATACTACATAAATTTATTAATTGTAGTAAATACATTACATGCATATAAAATGTATATGGAAACATTAATTTTTCTGTAAACCTAAAACTTTTTTAAAACAGTCTATTTAAAAAATATCTAAAAATATATAAAGAAGATTTTACACCATCTCCCCTAAGTTAATATCACTGTGCATGTAGAAACATTATCGCTGTTGGTTTTTTATGTTTGATTGAAGTTAAATTCACATAACAAAATTTGTCACATTAAACTCTGCAGTTTGGCGGCTTTTAGTATGTCCACACTTTTGTGCAACCATCATCACAATTCAATTCCATTGTATTTTTACACTTTTATTAGCTCCTTAGTGGGATCCCCATGCCCAATAAGCAGTCGTGTTTCTCCTTCTCCACAGTACTGGGAGCCACTTTTGAGTCTGAATTTTCTTATTCTGGACATTTTATGTGAATTACATTGTACAATATATGGCATTGTGTGTTTCACTACCAGTTAGCATAATATTTTAGCGTATATCTCTATTGTAGCATATATCAGCACTTTGCATCTTTTTATGGCTGAATAATACATCATATTATGGATATACCACATTTCATGAAGAACGTTTGAATTGTATCCACTTTTAGGGTATTATGCATGATGTTTTATGAATATCTGTGTAAATATTTATTGCAGATGTATGTTTGTAGTTTTCTTGAGTATATATCTAGAAATACAATTGCTAGATCACATGACAATGATATCTTTAACTTTTTGAAGAGATGTCAAATCATTTCCACGAACTATTTTACATCCCTATCAGCAAAATACTAGGATGGCCATTTCTGAACATGGTGACCTACGCTTATTTTCACTTTTGTAAATACTCCATTCCTAGTGAATGCAAACTGGTATGTTGTGGTTTTGAGTTGAATTTCCCCAATGTCTAATAATGCTGAGTATCTTTTCTTGTGTTTTTTGACCCTCCCTAGAAAAATGTCTATGCAGGTCTTTTACCCACTTTTTAAATTAGGTTGTTTACCTTTTTGTTATTTATCTGTGAGAATTAGCTATATATCCTGGATACTAAACAATTATTTGTGATTTGAAAATATTTTTATTCTAAGGATTATCTTTTCACTTTCTTTTAGTGTCCCTGAATATCTCAAACATTTTAATTTTGCCGAAGCTCCATTTATCTGGATTTTCTCTTGTTGCTCTTTCTCATATTACAAAAAAAACCTGGTTCAATCCAAGATTTAGAAGATTTTCACCTACGTTCCCTTTTAAATGTTTTATAGCTACGTTTACATATAGTTCTTCGATCTAAGTTGGGTTAATTTTGTGTATGTAACAAGGGGTAGGGAATCCAAGTTCATTTTATTTTGCATGTGAATATATTTGTTTGATTATCATTTCATGAAGAAAGGTCACCTCTCAGCCAACAGTCTCAGCATCCCTGTTGAAATTCAATGAAACAAAGACGTATTTTCTTTTCCAAGATTAATTCTATCTCACTGACATAATGTCTATCCTTCTGCTCAAACCATGGTATCTTTGTTGTCCCTTCACAGCAGTTTAGAAATCAGAATTGTAAGTATTTGCTCTTCTTTTTTGAAAGTGTTTTAGCTGCTCATTTTCCCTTGTAATTCTATATGTAGTTTAGGATTAAGGAGTCTCTTTATGCAAAAACAAAAAACAAAAAACAAAAGCTGGTATTTTAGTAGGTATTATATTGAATTTGTATATCAATTTGGGGAATGGTCCCTTATTAAAATATTTAGTCTTCCAATCCATGAACATGGATTGTTTTTCCCATTTATTTCAGTATTTAATTCCACCCAACAATGTTTTACCGTGTTCAGTTTAAAAGCCCTACACTTCTTTGGTTAATTCCCTTCCCAAGTATTTTATTTAATGGGATTGTTTGCATAATTTCCTTTTATACAGTAATACCTCGGTATACAAATGCTTGTTTGGGCAAACAATTGAGTTTCTGGCTTGCTAGCTGCCAGTGAAAGACCTACCGCTGATCATGGAGTATCAGGTAACTGTGAAGCTGAACTTTTAATCACGAGCCAGTTATTTTGTTTTGTTTTGTTTTTCTGATCTACCAATCTGAAGGTTGGATGTGAGCACAGGCAATATATCACCAAGTGGATATAGTATGTAAGAGACTAAGCATGTTCCAAAGGTGTGGAGAAGCAGACGGCTCTGACTTATCTGAAGTGAGGTCTTGCTACATCACCTGCTCTCCCTTGTCCTGTACTTGCGGCTTCATGGAACAGAAAGGAAAATCACAGAAAGCATGTACTGTTTGGTAGATAGTTATGATATGCACATACTGTGTGAAAGCAAACAGCTGCAGATTTACAGTCCTCCTTTGAGAAGGACCCGGAGGACAGAACTTCAAACATTATTTTTTAACTGCTCACTTCGAATGGACTAAGACACAATCAGACATAAGAAATACGCTGATGAGTGTATAGTTGTTAGCAATGTGGTTGGATTGCTAGGGACTTGAAGAGTTAGAAGAAGGAATTTTGGGGAAGGGGTGTGTGGATGGACAACTCTGAACTGGCACACACCGTGAAGATACTTACATTCCTTGTGAATAATTCCCAAGCCATGCACTTTGGATGAGCATCTACATGATAAAGTAGGCAGATGGCCTCTTGGATGCCAGTCTATCCCCAGCATGCCTACTCTCCCTCAAGAGATGTGTGAACTAAAGCCCACAGCAGTGGGGTTGAAATATGGGCTTCCTTTTATCAATGCAATAGACCCTGCCAATGTTAACTGCTTAATCTGCTGATAACACAACCCCACGTTGAGGTCTCTGTATGATACCTTTTCCCCTGCAGGTCACTCAAGTAGGTGGATTACATAGGACAACTTCAAGAGATAAAGATTTAAACTCACTATAATAAACATTTTCTGAAAGTGGCTTTTTCTTTGGTCACCATGATGTTTCACTTAGCCCTGCCATCTGTGCTCATGGAGTACTTTAATCACTGTCATGAGATTTTGCACAGTATTGAGTTTGATCAAGTAACTGATTTCTCAGCTACAATGGTCTGACCGAGTTAATTGGTCTTACTATGTAACCTCTCATCCAGAAGCAGTTGGTCTAATATAAAACTGGCATGACTTCCTGAAAAGTCACTTATGATGGCAATTGTGAGTCACTATTCTGAAATGATGTGGATTCATATGATAGAGCGTATACTTTGAATCAGAGTCCATATTGTGTGATTCTTTCTCCCACATAGATGTGAGTGTGAAAGTCAAAGATAGAATTTTCACTCTTTGACCTAGTAACCCTAACATAAACTGTTTGCTTCCCTTCCTGAGAGACTGAGGTCTATTAGTTTCGAGGCCTTGGTTCTCAGTAAGAGTGTTTCCCTTAAGAAACACAATAATTCTTCCATTCACTTTAAAGAATATATTGTTACCTGCACATGTTAGAGTTTCCCACGCCTCTAAGCGAAAGGAGAAAGGAGTTACTTTACTGAATGAAGTGATGGATCATAACTATTAAGGAGAAATTGAGTCCGTTCCATACAATAGAGAAAGGAAGATCCATGTCTATAACTCAGAGGATTCTACAAGATGCATTTAAGGACCTCTGTAACCATTAGTAAGTACTTATACAAAACAACAACATAAAAAACATGAAAAAATGAAGAAATAATGGCTTACCCTACTAGGTAGAGCATCATATCTGGTAAGGTTACTAAGGAAATTTATAGTATATAATAGCACTGAGAAAAGAATATCATGGATATTTTTTACGACTTTATTACAAAAACAGATTCTTTTAGATTTGCAAATTTTCTCCTTCCTTGATGTGTATATGTACATTTCAATCTCCCTTTTAAATTTCTACACCTTTAAGGTAAATCCACTGGAACCATTAATGAATTTGAGGCTCAATTAATATAACCAGTAATTGATTCAATGACTGTTTGGACTATGTATCTTTTCACTGAGGAAAACACAGGAATTTCTTTACTTGTATGAGGTATGACTGCATCTTATCAGGTGGAATATACGACACTTCCCCCCATTCTTGAGTTCTAGTATAGGAACAGTTTTCTGTGCTGCTTTTATGCCCTTTTGAGTCTACATTTACTCTTTGGCTGCTAATCACTTTTTTTTAAATCAGTTAATTCGTATTATGTATCAGTTCTTTGCATTATGTTTTCCTGTTCAAATTTCTATTATAGTTTCTACCTTTTTCTGGGAACTGATTGATATATAATTTATAATTTATTACTATTTGCCAGGGTTTCATGGTTTGGTGGAGATCAGTAGATGATACCCTAAGTACCATCTGGAGTTGTAGTAGTTTTTCAAGTGGGACTACAGCGATGTAAAGACTGTACTGTATTGGATATTCAAGATAACTCACTCACGTGGCTAGCAGTTGTCGCTGGGGCCTTCTTAACTACAGTATCTGTATGTGAACTACCTATGGACCTTTGATTTTCCCCAGTATAGAGAGTGGTTACCCAGAGGTATTATCTTTAATGTAAACTTTCCAAAAGGAAAAATGAGCTGCATCAAAGCCAGTTAAGGGCCTAGTGTTTTCAGGAGTCTGCGTTTGAAGTGTTGTTAGGGTTTCAGTACGAGAGGGCCATGCAAACCTGGCTTGCCTCAAACGTGCTATTGGTATATTTTTCAGAAATAAGCAGGAGAATATTTAGAATATTCAGCCCCTACAAATCCTCTCCTTGGACCAGGAAAAGACTGTATATCTGTATATCTATATTGAATAATAACTGGCATATGGTTAGATCCTGCAGGATTCTGCCCAGCTCTAGGTAGAGTCACTGTGAATGGACAAGCCCCAGGCTTCTTATTTATCTGTAGGTGTCAAAACCTCTGGCCTCTTGGTTCTCCCCCTTCTTCACCTCCCCTCCTTTCTGTTCCCTCCATCCCTATTTACAGCAGGTTTATTCACAATTCTCCATGATTTCCCTTTCCCCTTTCTTTCTGTTTTTTCCTTTCCTGCTTTTCCCCCTTCCCTCTTTCTAGTACTCCTCTCCTTTGTATATAATCTTCCTTTTATGTAATATCCATTACACTATTTTGTCCTTATTTACAGTTATAGTTTCTCATATCAGAGAAACAATTCAATGTACAGGTACAAAACAAACATGATAAATGTGATCAATATTTGTACAATGTACCAATACATGTTCTTGGGGAAAGAAAAAAAAAAAAAAAACCTCTGGCCTGTGTCACACACTGAACTCAGAGCCCACAAGGACCAGCACCTCACTTGATTAGGACTGTGGCCCATTATGTTATGGGTTGCCTACTGCTGAGATGAACACACAGCCCAGATCACTGCAAGCAACCACATTTGGTACTAGCTGGAATAGAAGTCCGACAGTCTTGAGTTGCACGCTTTTCCCTCACACTGGAGTGGTGGCAGAGGCTCTGTCTGCAGGCTGGTGTGGGAATGGAGGCCATTCAGATTTGTCCAGTGTTAAACTGCACCAGCCCAGCATTCATTTCCCAGGCAAAGTCTTGTGATTACTACTGTGTCCTGCAACCATCAAACGAGATCTTATGCTGTTATGGCTTGTATCTAGCTGTCCCCTCCCAAAACTTCATGTGGTTATAGGTGGGGCTTTTCAGAGGTGACTGAATCCAGAGCTGTGATACTGGGATTAAACGTGTGATACTAGGATGATGGCTGTGTGATTATTAAATTAGCTTAACTTTGCAGTTCTGGTCCTAGATTTCAAGTTTAGGCCTGGACCCAACTCTCTTACCATATTCCAAGTGGAAGTTGCCTCTGTAGGAACTGGGCTGCTTGGATTTGGGGAAAGGTAAGGCACACAGGTCTTACCTTTCTGCCCTCTTCACTATGTCTTTTGTTCTGCTAAACTAAAAGCAGCCACTATTTTAATTTTTAGAAAATTTTCATTAGTACATGATTGCTGTATGTAATAATTAAAGTCATCAGGGTGATTTGGTGTACATACACAGCACATCTTAGCCCTTTTTATTTCCCCTCTCCTCCTTCTCCCTCCCTCCATACTTAGAACTATCTTCTGTTTTCTACTATCTATATTTTATTTTGCTTTTTAAATTATTTGTACTTTGGGAAATCATGTGAAATTTAAGCTTGTGTGTCTGATTTATTTCGCTTAAAATTATGCCCTCAGGGTTTATCCATTTCCCTACATGTGATTCAAATGTGCCCTTCTTTATAGCAGAGTAGCACTCCATTGCATATAAATACCACATTTTCCTTATCAATTCATCTGTTGAAGGATATAGAAGCTGATTCCAAGATTTAGCTATTATGAGTTGTGATGCCATAAACACGGGTTTGCATATATCACTGGAATAAGGTATTTGAATGCTTTGGGAAGATACCTAAAAGAATAGCTGGGTCAAGTGGAATTTCCCTTTTTTTTTTTTTCACAGTGGTTTTACTAATGTATATTTCTGTCAACAATTTAGAATGGTTCCTTTTTCCCTACAGCCTTGCCGGAATTTTTAATTATTTGATTTCCTGAAGACAGCCATTATTTATGGAGGAAGATGAAATCTCAGTGCTGTTTTAATTTGAATTTTTTCATGGCCAGAGACAGTGAACATTTTTTTCAGGTATAGGCCATTTGTATTTCTTCTGAGAAATGTCTACTCATTTCAAGTGGCCAGTTTTGAATTTGCTCTTTTATTTTGGTGGGTTTAGTTTTCTGAATTTTTATACAATCTAAATATTAGTTCTTGGCCAAGGAGGAAAAGTTTTTTTTTTCTGTAGGTTTTCTCTTCACTCCGTGTTGTCTCCTTTGCTGTACAGAAGTTTTTAATTTGACATAATCCCTGTTGTTCAGTTTTGATGTTATTTCTTGTGTAATTGAGGTTGAGAAATTCCTTACTTGTGCCTGTGTACTCAAGATTTTCACCTACTTCATCTTCACACAGATTCACTGTTTGTGTTTTAAAATCAGGTCTTTGATCCATTCTGAGTTTTGTACGATGGGCGATATGAGGCAAAAGTCAATCCTGTGTATGTGTGTGAACATTTTCCCTGTAAGCATCTATTAAAGAGGTTCTTTCTTCTAGCTTATGTTGTTGGCCTGTTTGTCTAAGATCAGATTGCCAAAAGTGTCTGCATTTCGTTATGCATATCCGTTCTTTACCCTTGATCATTTTTGTGTCAGTACCATGCTGTTTTTAATCACTGCAGCTTTGTGAAAGAGCTTGAAAACTGGGGTTACCATGCCTCATGCTTTGCTCTTGTGGCCCAGGATTGCTTTAGCTATTCTGGGTCTCTTCTGATTCCATACACATTTTAGGATTGTTTTTCTAATTCTGAGGGGAATGCTGTTGGTATCTCGATTGCTATTGCATTAACTCTGTTTGTCAGTTTTCATTTTATTATGATCTGAAAATATGCATAAGATAATTTTAAGTCCTCTGTGTTTTTTAAAGCATGTGTTATAGTCTAGTATGTGGTCCATTTTGGAGAAAGTTCCATGAACTGCTGAGAAGAATTTACATTCTGTTTTTTTGGGTGAAACACCATAAAAATCTGTAAAGTCCATTTGTTCAAAAGTGTGGTAGAATTGTGTTGATGTTTATCTGGTCATTCACGTTTAGTAGCATTTGTGCTATAGAATTGAGTATGATGGAATTTGGTGCATATACATTTAAACTTTTTGTCTCTCCTTGTTGAATTTTTCCTTTAACCAATATGTAGTGACCTTCTTCACCTCTTCCAATTAGTTTTGGTTTGAGGTTTCCTTTGTCTGAAATAGGATAGCTACTGCTACTTGCTTTAAAGCTCCCATTGCATGGAATATTGTTTTACATCACTGAAATTTTAGTCCACAAACTTTATTTGTTTATTTATTTATTTTTTTGTACTGGGAATCGAACTCAGGGCTTTGTGCTTGCTAGGCAAGAACTCTAACCACCGAGCTAAATCCCTAGCCCTATAAACTTTATTTTTGAATAAAATTTTCTCTTGTATGCAGCATACCACCGGATTTTTTAATCAAATGCATTAATCAGTTTCTTTCGATTAGAGAGTCGAAACTATTTTTATGGATGGCTATTACTGAAAAGTTTTTACCTATTCTTGCCATTGCTTTATTTTTCTGTTGCTCATATTTTTTATTTTTTCCTTTGGCTTAATTGCTCGTCCTGCTTGAGGTACTCGTTCCATTAGACTTTTCGGCATCATTGTCTTCATTATGTCTATGTAGAATATCCCTGAGGATGTTTTGGAGTGCTGGTTTGATGGTCATGAAGTTTTTAAGGTTTTTTTTGTTTTTTTTTTTTTACATATAATGTCCTTATTTTTCCATCAATTTTGAAAGACAGTTTTACAGGATATTTTTGTCTGGGTTGAAAGATATTTTCTTTCAAAGTTTAAAACACTTTACTCCGAGCTCTGCTCATCTTTAAAATTTATATTGAGAAGTCTGCTGTGATTCTAATGGATTTATCTTTATAAATGATTGGTTGCTTTTCTTCAAGAGCTTTTAAGATTCTGTCCTTGTGTTGGACTTTGGGCATTTTGACCATGAAGTGTCACAGACACGTTCTTTTCTGATCACGGCTATTTGAGTGTCTATGTGTCCTGCTCACCTATATTTTGAATTGTTTCCCCATATTTGGAAAGTTTTCTGCCATGATTTCTGCAAGCACATGTTTATAGCATCTGTTCCATCTTCTAAGTTTGCTCTAATTCTAATTAATTGTTGGTTAGTCTTCTTTGCTATTATTAGATCTATTTATTTCCCATGGTTTTTGTTAATTTTAAGGTATTTCTGAGTATATGGTTACCCACATCAGCATTGCCCTCTAGTTCTGGTACTTTCTGATCACATTGGCCATTTCTGCTGCCCGTAATTTCAATAAAATTGTTTTTCTCCTGAATTTCTGTTTTGTATCTTTTCTTTGCTAAACTGGCCATTCGTGTTTTGAATAGTTTTGTTTAGCCTGGCTAGCTTTTTATTTGTTTGTTCTTTAATTTCACTGATTATTTGGTTTATTGTGGCCTCTATCAAGTTAGTTATATCATTTTTGAGCTTTCTGAGTACCCTATTGATCTTTTTTTTTCTTCTTTTATCACTTCATATAATTCATATGTTTCCTCTCACTTGAGAGTTTTTGGAAGGATTCTGTAGCCTTGTGTTATCATGGGGTGTGTGTGTGTGTGTGTGTGTGTGTGTGTGTGTAGCCTTGAAGATCAATTAGAGTAAAAAGATTTTGTTGCTAGTATGGAGATCTCTTTACTCAGTGTCTGCATTCCACTGATATGATCGTAGCTTTGTCTACAGTTTGGTCCTTGTCTACCTGCTTGACCTACTCAATTTAACTGGCCTGGTCCCAGTTACTGTTTTGCAAAAAGAAACTCCCTACTGGTAATATCAATGTCCACAGATCAAAATATACAACAACTATGTACATTATAACTTATTTTAACAATTTCACCCTTGTACCAGTGCCCCTTACAGACCATATTATACTGCTACTAACAGGTAGACTGGGATGTGGAGGGGGGAGAGGAAAAGAAAAAGAAGAGTAAGTCAGTAAGAAAAGAAGGAGACAAGAGAAATATTAATAGATGAAAACTGACAGAAAATCAAACTCTGTTGAAATTGTTTTTACAGATAGAGTAAAGGGGTAGTGTTGAGGCAGTTTAAGGAATGTTTGTGAGAGTAAGAGGGGGGATACAGAGGAAGGAAGGTGTGTTATATCTTGTATCCAGATGTCCACCCAATGCCTCATGCACTGATAGGTGGGGCTTTCTGGAGGTGACTGGATTATGAGTGTGTGATACTGGATTCATACACTGGTGGGTTTATAGCTGGGTATGGCTTGGGGAGGTGAAGCCTGGTGGGAAAAGGTGGGTCACCGTGGCCAAGGTCTGAAAGGATATATTGATATATCTCTCCTCCTCCCTTGATGGCTCACTACTTCCTGCCTGTCCTTCCACGGGTTGTTTTTCTTCTGTCATACCCCCTACTATGCCACCCTGCCTTGGGGCCAGCTGACTATGGACTGAAACCTCTGTGAACTATGAGTCAAAATAAACCCCCGCTCCTTTAACTTGTAGACATCAAGTTTGTCCCAGCAATGAGAAAGCAACTAACACAAGGCGTAATCAGAGATTGGCAGAAGCTGTGAGAACGTCAGAAGCTGTTAACGAGCTTGTACTTAGCTTATGTTTGGATTGTTTATGTACAATTTTGGTGAGAGTTACACTGACTCTCCCATGAGAAGTACTTTTTAAATTAATGCACTTGCTAATTGTTACTCTCTTTTGCACATGTGAGAAATTTCCTGTATATGGCAGATGAAAGGTGGAAGGGAACAGGGATGATACACATATAAGAAAGAGAGGAAGAGAGAAGAAATAAAAAGAAGAAAAGAAAGGAAAGGAAACCCCCCCAAATTTCCACACAGTTGCAAAAACAAAAAGCTGAATCAGAATCAAAGTGTCCTCATAGTCCAATTTATACTGCAGTCTAAGTTCCTTCACAGCCTCCCTGCCCTGCTTGCCTCATGTACTCAAAGCCTTCAACGCCTACCTGTGAGGGAGAAGCTTTGTCGATCTGGATGGTTCTCTGGGCCCACCTCTTGCCTGCAAGTCATGCTCCAGGCATAGCTAACTGTGAACCTTTGTCTCTGTACCAAGATCCGACCACCTCAATTAATTTGGGGACGGGGGGTGTTGTGCAACTGGCCCAACACCCAGTTCTCCACCAACTTCTGCCAGGTTCCTCTCTACATCTGTGTCTTTTCTCTGTTGCTAATCCCACAGCTGCCTCTGTTTTTTCTGCAAGCCATCCTCCCCTAGCACGTCACCAGATACCCTCTGGCCAAGGTAGCCCTCTCTGTCCTTCATCTTGCCCACAGAGTCATTCTCTAACCTATGAACTTCGTGGAGGCCCAGGGCTCACTGTGTTCAGCAGAACCAGGCAGCAGGACCAGGAAGAGGGTACTAGGTGCCCACAAACAGGTGTCTGCTGGAGGCTAGCAGATAGTGCAAAGGGTAACCCATAAGCATGACACTCCCAGCGTGGAAGAAGGAATTGTCAAGTGTTTATTTCCAGGTCAATCTGGTTTCTTCTTTCCCCAGGGTCCCACTGCTCACAGACACTACTTGCTTGCACAGTCCTGGTGTGTGGTTTTCCCAGCACTTAGATCTGGGTCTCCGACTGGGATAGTACATTTGTTTCCAAATTCCCCAAGAGCCAGCTTGTGTCTTCTCATACACTGCTCACCTGCTTTCAGATTCACTGGTGTGCAGGTTTGCAAATATATTTGCACTCACTGTGTTCCTCTTCCTGATAAGGAGGGTCAAAGAATTTCAAGCCTATCCACCTTCCTGGCCACTGGTGAAATGTTGGCTCCCTTCCTAGGGGTGCTGGATCTTCTCCTGAGATGGAGACTACACCAGCTGGGGGTGTTAGTGGTGCCATGGCTCAGGAATGGTCTGACTTCCCTTTCTAAGCCATGATATTGGATTTTGGCCCAGTGAGTTTCTCCTTCTGTTTACCTTCTGTCTCTGGCTTCCTAGATGGCCTCAGTGTCCCTGCTTTCCTCCAGTGCAAATTTGGGAGCCTCCTTGCCTTCCTGTTGCCACATAGTCAACCATGACAGATTCTCTCAACCACCACTGTCTCTCACTTCGTTTCCTAAGCTTTTGTGAAGATAGTTTCCTGGGTGAAAAATGGCTCAATTTGGCATGGTTTTGGGGAGAAAATGCTTGAAGATCTTACTCAGGTGCCATGTTGCTCTACCCCTTAGTATCTTATTTTTGCAATGTCTTATAAAATGACCAGTACACAAGGATTTGGGAGATAATAAAAACCTGTTCCTCCTAGAATGTGGTTGAAGAATCTTGGCTTTCTCAGTTGGAAAAAGTAAACTCTGCTTACTTTCCTATCTTTTTCATCTTATTAACTCAGAGCCATTTATTATAAACCACTTTTAACTATTCAACTAACATGCTTAGTAATGAGTTGACATGATTTTTATTAAGTTCAAAATTACTATTTTTCTAAATCATAACAGATCAAAAGTCAGGAAACACTGGAAAGAATAGGTAAAGAAAGAATAACAAAATATAGATGATTAAAAGTATTAAAATTGAAAGGAAACGTGGATGAAGGAGGGAAGGAACAAAAATCCCTGTGCTACTTCTGTATTCTTACACAGCAGAGTAATAGATTGCAATGATTAGGATTGTAATGCAGGAGGCTGCATTAAGGAGGAATTTATTATAAGTATACATTACTTATGGTGAGAAATGAGGCACTTTGTAGCAAAATTAGGTATTTTATAGCAAAATTCAAAGTATATAACTGGGGTAATCTCAAGCTGCTTCTTTTAATAAATATTAACGTGTTTTCCAATGGGTCCTCTATGGTATCAGCAGATTCATTTCTGACCTAGACTTAAAATTCAAAAATATAGGGCTGGGGATTTAGCTCAGTGATTAGATTGCCTGCCTTGCAAGCACAAGGCCCTGAGTTCGATCCCCGGCATCACGAAAAAAAAAAACTTAAAAAAAAAATTCAAAAATATAACCAACAAACTCACACTACAGTGAAAAAAATTCCTAGATTTAATTCCAACACCTGTGCCTTAAGGAAAAACTACACCTGGAAGCTATTAAGTTGATCATCTAAATAAATTATGTCGAACATGAAGCATGATAGGAAATAGAGTTTTCCTTAAAAAATTTTGATCTCTATCAGTGGATTAGATTTGGGTTATTTCTCTTTTTGTTTTTATTCATATGCATATATATGTCTCTTAAATAAGTAAGGGAATAAGCAGCTATGGAAATTAGAGGATCGTATAGTCTAAGTCTTGCTATAATAAAGGTTATTTATTACATATGAATTTAAAATATTATCAAATATAATTATAAATAATTTGATTTTACGTGATTTATTACTTATTTATATATTCTTACATGCTAGTGAGCAGCCCACAGACTCCTTCTAGTGTCAAATATGAGATGTACATTTTAACCTCAAGGTATTAGATGCTGGAAAAAATAACAAAATTTGAAGTTGGTGGTTTTAAGTATCTTCTATGAGAAAATTACAACGTGAATAGGCAAAATATAAATAAGCATGCTAGTTTCAGTGTTTGATTTTCTGTACTTTTCACTTTAATACATCTTAAATATTTGTTTTACAGTGTGCAGACAGGCAGTTTTAGAAAAACAGAATTTGTTTAAATGAAAACTTTCTATTCTTGCATTAGTAGAGACTGAGTGAAATATACTTTTCAGTGTTTTTACTGTTTATGCATATTTGCCTTTCGGCCTTCAATGGCTTTCTCATTTTCTTTGCTTGAGATTGTATAATTTTACCATTAAACGCCATAAACCATTAAAGAATAAGTAACACATTAAGTAAAAATTTCAGGTCTTTTAAGATGGAATCGGTTGGAGAACAAATTTTGCCCTCATTAGGCCAAATAATCTTGACTGTTAATATACAGGTAAGGTTCACTTAGCCCAAATATCTGTGCATATTAAACAGATCACTGGAAAGACAGATGAACAGGTAGACAACTAGTTAAATGTGTAAGCAGACATCTAAGTCCTTGTTAATTTGGAACTTATTGTTTAAAGACCGAATTGATAACAATTAAATCTACAATTTGAAATGAATACTCTTAATGAATTCCCTACAGCACAATTGGCAGATGCTACAAAGTGGCTACTGCTATCAGTCTTGAAGGACTTTTCATTTATTCTTAACTAGTGCAGCTAAGGAAATAGTTCTTGTTTAATTTGCATTTGTGCATTTATCTGCTGCTATCTAAACAGATTGCCTCAAAAGTTATCCCCCGAATGTATTTATCATCTCATACAGTTCCATCATCCTAGCCGAGTTTAACTGAGTGCCCTCATGAGGTTGGATTAAAACTGGCATCCGGATCTCTCAAGGCTAGATCGGGACTCAGGGATCGACTTTCAAGCACTCTTGCTTAAGCACGGACTTGGTTAAGCACGGGCCTCCAGTCCACAAACTACCATCTGCTATTGCTATCATCAACATAAAAATGGTGCTTGTTTGTAATACAGGGCGAATCATAGAAAGAAGGAAAATCCTTCCTGATAAAGAGTTGTTAAACACGTATCAAAAGATACATCCTAAAAGTTTAAATGTTTGTGCAGACAAATTCACACATAAGATTTCCTTTGATGTTACAGCACATCCATTCCCCGTTATCAAGGATTTTACGGTGAACCATCCATGGCCATAAGGTTTGTAAAGGGTTTCAAGAGGAAAGAAGAAAACCTCCTATTTTCAAACAGAGATAAATTGTGTAGATTCTCATGGTTACCAGTCTACAGCATCACATTACTAACTGTTTACATTTTTTTATTATTTTTATTTTATTTTATTTTTTTTTTTTGGTGGTGCTGGGGATCGAACTCAGGCCCTTGTGCTTGCAAGGCAAGCACTCTAATCACTGAGCTAAATCCCCAGCCCCATACATTTTTTTAAATAATTATTTTCTTTAGTTTGTAGATACAGTTCTGCTTGTGATTTGTGATGCTTTCTGGGTTTATGTAACTCTGTATCCGCCCGATGGTGTTTGAGATTCTTGTAATATAAGCCTCTTAGGGGAAAAGAAGGTTCTTTTTGGCTTCTAAATTGCTTTCTCTTGTTCTTTTTATTGCCCTTAAAAGAAATTTCAATGATGGCACAGATGACTGGAGGCCAAAGTGTTGAGTGATTCTGCGATGACAGCTTGAAAACTTCAGAAAGAGTTTCAGGGCTAATAGGAACCAGGGAAAGCAGCAGCAGCAGCAGCCCTCCATGTGCTTCGCAGCCCGCCCAGACCCCCGATTCTGAGTACACATTCTGCACGGAGAATTTATTGTATGACAGCCTTGGTAGAGCAAATCCTCAGCACTGACGATGAAACGGCACATACAAAACGTGAATTTTTTAAGGCAAAATAATCCTTTAAAAGGATGGCAAGAGACATTCTTCTTAAATGTTTTTTGGCGTGGTGTTGATCTGAATATGGAAAATGACAACTGTT
Organism: Hystrix cristata; assembly: GCA_004026905.1. Lineage (NCBI taxonomy): Eukaryota > Metazoa > Chordata > Mammalia > Rodentia > Hystricidae > Hystrix > Hystrix cristata. Next base: position 71,947 of record PVJO010005038.1, on the reverse strand, counting down.
TTATAGGCAATATAATTACAGCTGCATGGGAATTTTTCACATCATTTGCAAAATTATTTTTACTGGAAAATTTCGAAATTTTGCCAAGGGCTCTTTTGTTAATTTAGTCATAGATGAAAATAGGCTCTGTGTAAGAACAACTTTCCATTTTCTCTGTCCTAAAATCACAATCTATTTTTCCTAGGAAAAATATATTAAGTTTTTATATTATTTAGAGAAAAATGAATTAATGTAAGGAATTGTCACAGTTTTAATTCAGGTTGGATTATTCGAGATTTTTGCAAAGTGACATTAACTTGGGTCATTTAGCTAGGCTTTAGTAAGAGAATGCACAATTAAACATGAATTAGAGAACATAGTTAAATCAATAATTATAACAAGAAGTACTGATATCTGTGGCTCCAGAATTGTTGAATCCCATACCTCTGAGAGGCTGTTAGTTTTACTGTCATAACAAGATCAGTCATGCAGCCTCACGCATCCTGTTTCTCCACATCAGGGACCAACATGCAGGAAAAAAGGGCACGGGTTCCCCTCGAGTAACTCTCTCTTTATCAAGGCAAAGTCTCTCTCGAAAACAGCAAAGACAGTTCTTCTGGGTGGAGCATTCCACGGTCCATCCCTATCAGCTGAAATGGCCTATCAGCTAACTGGTATGTTAGTTGTTAATTAGATGGCAGTTGTACATCCTTTATAAAGTAGAAGGCAGCAGAAAACATTTGGCAATTTTGTTTGTTCACATTAACTTTAACACTACACATTTTGAGCAGTTTGATTAATTTTAACGCTGCACATTTTGAGCAGTTTAATTGACGTATTTCTTCAACTGGCTTTTCTGGACCCAGCCTGAATATTATTAGCTACTGACAGTAAGCATGCTGAGTCAAAACTGCAATTTCTAGAACTGTAAAGAATTAAGTTATTGGTAAGTGTAGGACATTGGGAAAATAGATTGATTTCATTTGTAAAATATGCATAATGATAGCAGGGTTAGTGTGTGTGTGTGTGTGTGTGTGTGTAGGTGTGTAGAGAGAGGCCATTAAATAAGATAATGTTTGCAAACAGCAACTATATTGTACCACAGAGTAAGCAGTCAATAAATGTAAATTGTTTAAAGTTGGAATGAAGAAGAAGGCAAAGATGACTTGATATGATATCTTTGTTTTGGACAGGATGTTAAATATGTGTAAATGAACCACACATCTATAATCGTATGTTAACCTGAAAAAATTGAATATTTATAACTTCCTTTAATCTATACCTTCTCTTCTCTGTCATTTATTGACTATTTACTGTTATTTAGGCACGATGTAAAACTTCTTCCTTAGTATTTTTTAAAATTCCTAATTAGTAGTCTTTTTACTTATGAGACAGGAGGTTTAACGAAGTTAAACAAGCCGTCTAGATCACACCCAGGAATAAGGGGACAGGGATTCAGGTCCAGTTCTCTTTTGCTCTTGGTCTTTGTGTTTAATTATTGAAATTTTCTGCTTATCTTTTACAATGCTATTTTTAATTTTTTTTTTCTTTTTACGAAACCCATCTGTGTAATCAAGTTCTAAACTATGAGCATGGCCCTTGGGTTTAGATACTTGGCCGTCCTTTCACTTTCCCCTTCTCTCTTGTACGCTTCATTCTTCACATCCTCCTGGGATTACTTACCTAACAAACCTGTGAAGGAATTTTTATGAGGACTACCTCAGCCTATGAAATAAATTCCTTGTATCATCATTGGCACTGGAATTCATTATTTCTAGTAAATTTTATTTTTTTCTGAATTTCTTCTTCATAATAAACTATTTTAGATGATTTTAGAATATGCATCTCTACCAACTAATGAGACAATGGTGCTATTTACTCATGTGTAAGTCGGAACTTCCTATCTTATTGTAACCTTTCACACTGTCCTAACATGGCTTTTTTCTGTGTGCCTGCGAACCAGGTGCCTTAATCACTTCTTTCAAAGCTCCAACTATAAATATAACCATATTCTGAAGTACAGGGGATTAAGGCTTCAGCATATGACACTTAGGGGCACACGAGGCTTGCAGGTGCACAGAAAAGACCATTTGAGGACACAGTAAGAAAACAGCCATCCGTTAACCAAGGACAGAGGCCTTCTAAGAAACCACACCTGCTGACACTTTGATCTTGGACTTCCAACTGTGAAAACTATGAGACAATAAACTTTTATTGTTTAAGAAACCCAGTATATGATATTTTGTAGTGGCAACTTTAACAAAATGAGCACACTTTATTTAGTCAACGAATATTTGCTACAAATGGCCCTTCTACTCCAGATACATTTCTAGGACCTTGGGATGTAATGTTGAATACAACAAATGAATGCATAAAAGAATGTAGTGTCTGTGGAATGTCAGAACCACGGAGGAAAAGAACAGAGTCTAAGAGAACCTGAGAGCTTGTTTTCCAACCAGCCAAAACAGAGCTTGTTGTTGGAAAGGATGCTCAAAGTCATGACTGTGATAATGCCAAATGAAAATAAAAAATGCAGGTGAATTTTTTGATAAAGGTAAATATTTTCTGTCAGAGGTCATAAAATGCACGCATAACAATTTGAATTCTCTTAAAATAATATTATTTTAATGTATAGTATTTAACTGTACATTGTAGTAACTAAGCTCTTTTTTGTAGGGTTGTTTAAGTAAGGCATGTATTAGAGAAATAGGTAACGTTGTGCTCTGTCTGTCTCTCATTTTACTGGACCCTAAATGTATATGTCTTAGGTACATGGAAGTTGAAAAGTTTTGTAAGAGAACTAAACAAGTGAATAGGTGGAGATTGGAGAATGGAAATGGATTTGGGGAGTTTGAGCTCTCAGATAGAATTCCACTTCGAATGTGTGAGGTGTAACATGATGAGAAACTTGAAGAGCGGGCCCTGATGTTTCTGGTACGGTGTAACAGCCTTGACCTAGAGTTTCCCAAACTGGGGACACACAATAGAGATACAAAATTGTGTGCAGTGCTGGAAGCTCTGTCCCTAATATCTGTATTTATTTGAGGAACAGAATTAAATTAAAGGAAACATTTTCTCATTCTCTTGGAGAGTGGGGATAACATAGAGCTTCAGTATAGCCTGATAGTAGCAAAGTGCAGAGTTACCTAAGTGGGAAACTGAAGGGTTTGGAAGCATGAGCGAAATTATTTGTGCAGTGCAAGCCTGAGTGGCGCTGGCCTTGGTCTTGATGATTCTTACACGAACTGTACATCTCATTGAATTATATAGATTCCAGTTGGAGAGAGCCTCTTGAAAGGAAGTCGAAATTCAGAGTAACAAAGGCCCAAACTGTAGGGGCAATGGCCAGCCTGACGAGTTTTAGTGCCATGGGCGGATGGAGTCTTCCATTAATATTGATGTCACCGAGAAACGAGAAACACTCCCCAACCTACGCAGCGAACAAGTTGCCTACTTAAGTGTCCTGATTGGAAAGCTTTTTAATTCAAGGTGTGTGAAGCTAAAACATAATTCTCATACTGTGCATTTCCTACTATAATTCATCAGTTCTCAATATTGTTTTACCACATAATCTTTATGAGAATCCATGCATTATAGCTATTCTTTATCACTCAAAAATCTTATACTTAGTAACAAAATTTGGTTTTTAAATTTAATTAAACTATATAATTTCTAGGTTTTGATTCTGCATAGGGAATAATTTTTGAAATCCCACGATTTTTTCTTTGTTCTTTTTTTGGCTTTAGGGATCAAACCCGGGCAATTCAGACAAGTATCTACCATTAAGCTCCTCCCACAGTTTTTACTCAAGTAAAGGTTATTCTATTCTTAGCTCTTTTACTGTGTTTCTGAATGATTTCATTTTACTCAAACATTTTCCTAGTTGTCCAAAAAATGGTGAAATAGTAAGGCAACAATTCTCATAAAGGTCAATTTCAATGATATGAAAATTCCATATTAAATCAAGCTTATACAAACCACATGGTGTTATTTAATTTGCCACAATTTATAAGAACTATTATCTGACACTTTTTTGTTTGTTTGTTTTTGGTGCTGGGGATTGAACCCAGGGCCTTTGCACTGAGCTACATCCCTAGCCTTTTATAATTTTGATTTATATTCTATTTTATTTTGAGACAAGATTCCACTAAGTAGCTAAATTACATAGGCTAGGCCCAAACTTGTGATTCTCCTATCTCAAGGTCCGAGAGTGCTACAGTTACAGGTGTGCACTACTACTCTTGGTTTGAGGTGGATTTTTTTCCCCTGAATGTAATTTCTTCTTCTTCTATGTTTTTTGTCTTTCTTATCTCTTCCTCTCTCATATAGTCTAAATTTAAGTGCTAAAAATATTCACTATTGCATGATTGCTTGTGATCTTTAAATGAAGAGCTCAAGCCACTCTGAGTTTATGAGCTTCTTGGTATTTCCAAGTATTTAGTTTCAAGTACAAAACATTATCAAGTAATTTCAGAAAGGAAATTAAACAGGTTAGTTACCTTTCACCTCACTTGCCAATTCACATAAACATAAAAGTCACCTTTTAATTTTTTTTAATGAATACTGTTCACATAAATCAAATCAACCTGAAGCCAATTTTCCCTCCTTTGTTCTGTGTTGTATGAAATCCTGAATTTCCACTAGCAATTATTCCCAAATTAATCCAAGCACATCTTGTTGTGAACAGGATGGCTTTTGTGATTTTTAATATTAAAAACGGCTGTGGGCCTGGTAGTGCAGACCTGTAATTCCACCACTTGGGAGGCTGAGGCAGGAGGCCAGTTTGAGTTTGAGGCCAGCCTGGGCTACATAGTGAGTTCAAGGCTGGCCTGAACTGCATAGTAAGACTGTCTCAAAAGAAAAAATATGGAAAATGATATTTAAAATTCATTCATTTAGAAATATGGCAATCCCAATCCATCCATGGTTTCACTTTCTATGGTTTCAATTATCCATGGTTGACTGGAAAAAAAATGGCAAATTCCAGAAAGAATAAATATCTTTTGTAAAATACTATCCTGCTTTTTCCCACTGTACCTAATCTATAATTTATCTTTATCATAGATGTGCTTATAGAAGAAAAGGCAAAATATGTATGGGGTATGATACTATCCATGAATTCAGGCATCTTTCCATTGAGGGCCTTAGAAATACATTTCTCAGGATCAAGGAGATCTTTACTAATGGTGGATCATGATGAAATGTAAACGAAAGGATAGGATCACATTTAAAAACTGATAGACATTCATAGCTAGCACAGATATTATGTTTTACATTTTAATAACTTAAAAGGACAGTTGATTCAAAATTATTTTGGGAAAACTTTCATAAAGACTGATTGTAGTGCTGTTATTAAAATTATATAACACATTTGGATCTGCCATAGTTTAAATTGCTGTAATTATTCTTTGACTATAAGTTTTAAAATATCCTCAGAGCTTAGCTTGGGAAGTAAGATTATGCTCCCCTTGTGTCTATAGTAAATAAATGTGTGTGCATATTGGCAAAGTTTATTTATCAAAAGACTGTAAAAGTGGATTTTCAAATTTTTATACATTGATTAACTTGCAGATTCTCTGGGCCTTATTTGTTACAATTCTGATTTACGGAACCTGCGATAGGCCACAAAATAATACAGTGTGCACGTGTGTTTGTATGTGACATGATGCCCAAGAGGAAAAAGCAGAACATGTTTATCAGAAATCACAGTATTAAGGGCTCCCTTTGGTTAAGGAAAAAACTAAAACCTAAAGATCTCTTTTGTTCTCTACTCACAGGCTTTTTCCAATACTAAAAGAAGAGAGTCACTACAGTCAATTAACGAAGAGTGCGCCTTATTCATCTTCCTAATATGGAAGTAAACGTTAATATTCTCTTGAGTCCTCAGTCTAAGCTGCAGTCTGAACTCAGCGGTTGTGAAAAGTGTAGAAGTATGTCGGTTCTTCTAGAAAGCAGCACGGATGTGTTTGCTTGTATCGCACCGGCTGAGGCAGGGAGGTGAATTAGCCTCAACGTGTGAGAAGTGCGGCACCGTCGGGGCGGGACTGGGCTCACCGGAGGAAGGGGGAGGATCTTAGACCGAGAGAGAATAACCTTTGCAGGGGTTACCTCTTGACTTTTAGAGACCACTAAGGAGAATACAATTTAACTATTGAGTCAATCACATTCTATTGTAGCGTAGAAATTAACTTATAATATAGGCTTGAGGGATGTAATTGTAGATACATTTTTTCAGAACAAACCACATTAGCAGTTGATTTTCCTGGCGTCTTTTAAATTTAATAACCATGAGAAATAATAAGGTGAGGATCACTGGAGATATAGAAAAGATAATTATCCAGTTAAAATCAGTTTTCATAATATTTTTAGCAAATAATGTTTTTTCTTAAAAATAGAAAGCTACTATTCATTACGTGGAATTAAAAGTTTGTATTTGTATTAGGGACAGAATTCCTGACAGCACAATTTAAAGGAGAAGAGGTTTGTTTTGGCTCATAGTTTCGCAGGCTTTGGTTGTCTGGCTCCAAGGCAGAAACAGCACCATGAAAGAACAAGCACCCGTGGTGGTCGGAGGCAGAGCGAGCAATGAAGAGTCCGAGTGAGAGAAACGCCTTCCCAGCCTCACCCGCGGAGACCCACGTCCTCAGATCTGGCCCCGCCTCCTACAGGGCGCTCGGCTGTGAACTCATGAGTTGATTGGTCCACAGGTGAGTGTATCGCCTCCCCCACCTGATCACCTTCCAAAAGCCCCACCTCTGAACACATGGGACTTTGGGGGGACATTCTAAATTTAAACTGTAATAATATTGACCATGAAAAAGCCAGAAAGTAAAATGAGTGCAATTCAGGCCAGTCCTATAGACATTCAGACAGACAATAAAATGTAGACTTTCTATAATGGAGGATAATGTACTTGGCAGACTGCTTCCTTTGATCATTTTCTTATCACTAAAGCAAATTACCTTCTGACATTTTGTCCCTGGCTTAAGACATCTAGACATTTAGATATAGTCTTTCCTGTATATACATTTTGTTAAAACTACAAGGTACTTTTCAGGTTATATTTCTTAGGGAGTACTCAGTCGTCTCACAAAAATTTATATTGATAAAACTAATTTTAACAAGTGAAATCAGTGATTCATGAATAATAGACGTACTAAGGAAAATAAATAATCTTTCAGAATTAGAATACTCTGGTAAGCTTGTAAAATATCAAAAGCGCACTGTCATAATATTTTAAACTATCATGTCTTTTTCTAACTTAAGGAAAGCAAATTTCAATTTTATTAATCTTACAAGCACAAATAAATAAATCAATAAGTAGCTTTCGTTACCAGATGTCTGTCAATTAATAGCTATTAAGAACATCATATTCTTAAACATGTTTTCGATTTTACCCTATTTTATTTTGACAGTGTCAGATTTTACTCTTTTTTGTGTCGTTAGTCATTTACTACGTCATTTGTTCTTAATATTTATTTAAACATGTTAGACATAGATTTTTCTGTTGTTTTTGAGTCACATTTAAGGATTTTTAGATTCTCATGATGCAATGAGATTTACAAACATGTGATTGATTCTATGCAGCTTCAACAAATACTACTCATATAAGATGTTTGTACATTTAACTTCAGAAGTATAGTGCAAAAAGGATTTCTTTGAATAAGGATGCCTTTGAGAGACATTTATTCTTCATCTGGTAAATCTGTGAAACACAATGCAAAAAGAGACGAAGAGAAACTGGCCTGGTTTCAGACAAAGTTGAAGTTTATGCAGAAGTACTGTTCCAAATATAATCCCTACTGCTGATTGGTACGCAATTTTAATACGATAACAACATTTAGTGGTATATATTTTGTCTTCTAAAGAGAACAAGTTGACAGTCTTTTTACTTTTCTTTATGCACTTATAGAGAGGCAGAAAGTGATAAACTTTCAGGGAATCTATCATTTTTCTTACATTCAATGGTGAAGTGCATATAATATGAAATAAACTATACAACTGAAATGTCATCTAAATTGGACTTAATAAAACCTTAAATTGTTTTCATTTGAAACCATTAAATGAGTTTCCAAATTGATTTAAATACCACTAAGGTAGAGGCATAAAAGAAAGCAAATGAGCCAAGGTATACTAATGAATACATCATACTTCTGTCCATATTAATATTTCCCCAGTGTTTGACAAGGATGGCCTCCCTACATGGGAAGGGCAGGATGGCAATGGTATCAGAGACAGCCACAGAGTCCTTTAAACATGTTTTGTAAGATGCTGTAGCATTCTGTTTTAATAAATTTTCAAATAAAATGTGAAAGTCTGCAAAAAGAAGGGTAAATATTGATAAATTCGTATAATTTTGAGGAAATCAAAGCTAACCCTTTCTAACATACCCCTATGGTACTAAGATAAGTTAGTTTTATTTTCACAGCATTCTTTTAATATCCAAGAATAGGAGAAGGGCACAAGTGTAAAAGCAACATTACAAGCTTTATAAGGCCAGATAAAGAGGAAGAGCCCATGTGCAGGATGTGCCCGGGTAGCAGGGTCTCTCTTATGCCACTCTGTCTAATCCCCAGTATGTAGGTTTAATGATGTGGGTTGTTTCTCTAGATGTGTTCTCTACCTCGTCTATATTTTTTATCCATTTGACTCGTTGTGAGACTGCAGCTGGGCAACCTTTACACAAAAATGCTGCTCCAAATTTTAAAACTGCTCGTTTGCTCACATTACCCTTGAGGAAAATTTAAATTTCTTAATGAGGCTGAAATGCCCTCCAGATCTGACTCCTGACTTAGCTCATCCATTCAGTCTCTCGGAGCTGTGCACACCGCATGCATTCATTCAGCCAATCAACATCTTTTTTCGCATGTGTATTTTGTGTCAAAAACTGACCTACACGGCGAGGATACAAAGGTAAATGTGATATATTATCCCTGCTGTCTTGTAGTTTAGAGTGTAGAAGAGGGAAGGATTATCCCATTTGTTAAACACAAATTTATTGAGCATCTACTGTATTTCAGGCACTGATATAGGCACCGATGAAGTGAACTTCATATTACACAAACCAACAATGAAAAACTATAATACACTATAGAAATACGGAATTTCAGTAAGTACGCAGTAAATAAGTAAATGCAAAAATAAGTGATTATTGGTTTGTATATCTATGAATTCTTGGGTTCTGTAGGTTTTCATGATGGTGATGACTTCTTTCTTTGAAGAGGTGATATCTAAACTGAGACAATGGATAAGATTGGTGCAACATATCTTCCTCTTCAAAAACCTTCTTCCTTTTCCCTTGAAAACTAATTTTATGCTCCTGCTTTGTATGCTAGGCAGGCCCTCCATTTTTTGCCTCAGTTGTTGCCTGCATCACATAGCGTTGTAAATTGCATACTTGTCGGCATCCATAGGCTATGCTTTCTTTGAGTACTGGCTATTGCATTTTGGTCTTTCTCTACCGAGCTCCCAGCACAATGGCTGGCACACAGCAAATGCCTGGCAAATATTTGTAGAACAAATGTGTTCATTTCCTAGTGTCCGCTCTGCCTCAGTGCATTTCATTCAATGTTAAGCTTGTTCAGCTCTTGAAACGTCAATCATCCCCAAAGCCGGGAAGCAGCGTTAGACATGGTGATTGCTCTGCTAAGTGCCTTCTCTTCCAGCTGAGAGCCTGGACCTGGCACTGAAGCCAAGCTACAAGTGACCTAATTAGTCCTTTAGTTATTTCCAAAAAATTGGGAATAATCACAAACTGGGACGGCCAAAACTGGGACGTGCGGAGAGCGATGAGAGCTGAAGTGTTCAGGGCGCCAGATGTGAGTCTTTTAGACAGTTTCAATCGTTTCCAAAACAAAGTAGTTTGTAGTTTAATTGTTTTCAGGATCTTTTATCAACAAAATATGTTCATTGATTAATCAGATCTTTACACCAGATTCGAAATTAACAGTGTGTTGGCCACAGAAATAAGATACATAAATCTCTGTTTCTGGCCTGGCTGTAAAAGAATTTCTGACAGCAGAATTGAGACAGATGCTGCGTGTCTTCCTAGACTGTCATTTTTGGGGCTAACGAACAGCGAGCTGCCTTCAGATCCCTTCTTCTAATCAATGTTAGGGAGTGGATGCTAAGAAGGCACCTCTCCTGGAGGAGTCACTAGCTAATGGATCTCTGACAGGCTTTTAATGCTTTTTTCCAAAGGTTCATCTCTTGCTTCATAGTCACAGTTTGTTGGTGAGTCTGATAGCTGATGTCACAGATAAGTGCAACTAATACCCTGTTGGTATCTTATTTACTCAGGGGAAAAGCCAGGAATAAGATATTCTTCAAACAACACAACATTCATGGTGTGGCTGATGAGATTCAAGTTTAGCACTGTGTATTGAAGATGATGGTGATGGTTACCGAGAATTTAATACACTTAGATTTAAAATACATTCAGATTTAAAATATCTGAACACTCTTGTAGCTGATGAATGCACAATAGTCTATAAGAATTTCTTTGGAAACCTTACCTGCCATTCTGAAACATTGAAATGGCTACTAAAACACAAAATATATATTAAGGTAAATCATAAAAACTTGTGTATAATTATGTGATTAAATAAATCCTAGTATATAAGCATTTTCATACGAGTAATAGGTAGTGCCTAGTTTTGAGGACAATAGCCTCAAGGATGGGGGCAGTAAGGAGGGGTCGGGGGACATAAAAAGAATTAAGATGTATTGTGTATATGTATTGACTCCCCATGATGAATGTAATCTTTATGTACTGCAAACATGTACTAATAAAAATATTTTTTTTAAAAAGACACAACTTGAAAATTCAAAAGGAAAAAGGCTACTCAACTCAGGTTAGCGCTCAAATGATTAAAGGCTATTTGAGCTGATTTTTAGAAAAATAACTGATATTGACAAAATCTAGCTCTATTTCTTTTGATTACTCTTTCAAAGGGGGAGACTTATAGTCATAGCCATTGATGAGTATTTATGGTTTCCTAAGTGTTGGGTTAAACAAAACCCTGGCCTTGGGCTAGTTTGTACAGATGTGCACATTGACATCACAAAATTGACTAAATCAGAGGAGCAGAATGGAAAAGGAGCCTAGAAAATTAAATGTAAATATCTAGGATAATCCAGCTTTAAAGTTATTCATTTTTAACTTCTGGGTTTCTTAAATTAGTTCTCTCTCACAGTTTAAATATTCCAGGAAGGTTCTACAGATTCATTCTGCTTCAAAGGAAATGCCAATAGTTCTATAAAACTGCTTTCTGATTATAATAATATAGATAGGTCTTTCTTGTGTGTATAAATTTGTTGTACATATTAACTGGTCATTTAAATGTTGCTTTTAAAGATTAGAGTTTAAATACATTTGTATAAAGTGGTCTGGAATCACTTTAGCCAATATATAACTGTATAAATTAGATGAATATCTTCACTTCTTTTCCTTACTCTGCACATGCCAACTCTACAAAAATCTTTTTCATATTTGAGTATGAATTCTATTGCCTCTCACATCAGATACAGGGGTCTGTGGGGCTTGAAGCTCATACATTTTCAGGAGCCTCACAGAAAAAAAAATCTATTATATTACTTTGTATAATAATATTATTATAACTCTAGTTACATTGTATTACAAAGAAAAGGCAGCAATGGCAATGCATTTTTTATTGAGAAATGAAGAGAGGTCATGACATATTATTTGTTTCCATTGATATAACAAAGTCACTATTCTCACCAAAGCCCATCAAAGGTGATCCTAGCTCTTTAGGTTTTCTTTCTTTTCCTTTTCTTCTTCTTCTTTTTTTTTTTAATACCAAGAACATGTATTGGTACATTGTATACATAATGATCACATTCATCATGGTTATTTTGTACCTGTACATGATGTATCTTGGTTTTCCCCACTCTTCCCCACCCCTCACTTCTGCTCCCCGCTTCCCTATTTACAGCAGGTTTATTTATATTTTTCCATTTTTTCCCTTTCTCCTTTCCCTGGCTTCATTTTCCCCTTCTCCCTTTCTAGTTCTCCTATCTTTTGAATATTATCTTCCTTTTATATAATATCTAGTACACCTCTTTGTCCTTATTAACACTTATGGTTACTCATATCAGAGAAATAATTCGATGTGTACTCATGAATGTCTGATTTATTTCACTTAAGAGTATGTTCTCAAGGTACATCCATTTACCTACAAATGTCTCTAGCTTATCCTTTTATTATGGCAGTGTAGTACTCCACTGTGTAGAAAAACCACATCTTCTTTAGCCATTCATTAGTTGTTGGGCATTTAGGTTGTTTCCAAGACTTAGCTATTACAAATTGTGTTGCTATGAACATGGTTGTGCATGTATTGGTGTGGTATGATGATTTTAATTCTTCTGGGAAGATACCAAGCAGAGGAATAGCTGGGTCAAATGGAACCTCTAGTTATAGGTTTTTGAGGAATGTCCACACTAATTTCCACAGTGGCTGGACCAATCTACATTCCCACCAACAGTGGAGGAGTGTTCCTTTTTCCCGACAGCCCCGCCAGCACTTGTTATTGGTTGATTTTTTGATAATAGCTGTTCTTTCTGGAGTGAGTGTGATGGAATCTTATCGTTTTGATTTGCATCTCTCAAATGACTGGTGATGTTGAACACTTTTTCGTATATTTATTTGCCATTTTTATTTCTTCATCTGAGAAATGTTTCTTCATTTCAGATGCCCATTTTTGGATAGGGTCTTTAAATTTGGGAGGTTTGATTTTTTTTTTTTTTGAGTTCTTTGTATATTCTAGGTGTTAGATCTTTGTCTGAGGGACAGCTAGCAGGGTTTTTTTTCCCTGTCTGTGGGTTTTTGCTATCAGTATCAGCATTATTAGTTTAATTATAATTATTCTGTGAAATACAGTTCCACCATGCATGCTTATTATTGACAAATATTGCTGATATGTCCTCAAAAATGTCAGACCAATTTACACATCTCACTTATACACACAGAGAAATTCACATGGAGATTATGTGAGTATATGCTTTTGTCTCCAACATGGCATATTACCAAACTGTTAAAATAAGATTCCATCTGAAAAGAGGAGTGATTCTAAAGCATATTGGAAAACAACTGGCACAATAAAAAATCAATCTAGGTATAAACTGCAGACTTCTGGCCCCGGACAGATATTTTAACGTTTTAGAAATATGATTCTAGGGGTTGGGAATTTAGCTCAGTTGTAGAGCACTTGCCTAGTACGCACAAGTGCTGAGTTCAGTCCCCAGCATCCCCCCCAAGAAAGAAGTACAATTCTAGGCAAATTAATTGCTCTATCAGAATTTCACTTTTCATGTCTAAACGTCATTTTCATCAAGTTTTGACAAGTGTACAGACCATGTAACTACCACAGTGATCAAGATATAGAATGTTTTCATCACCCAAGAAACTTTCTTTAATGTTCCCTTCCTGTAAACTCCACACATCTGCAAGTTCTGGCTTGCCATCTATCAGTTTAAATTAGCCTGTTTTTAAAAAGTTAATGTGAGTCAATTACATAAGATACACTAGTTTAAATAAATCTTCTTTCTCTCAACTTAAGGTGTTTGAGATTTATACATGTCGTGCAACTTTCTATTACTGAACTATTGAATTGTATTTATGTATAATTTAAAATTTCATTTTCTTACAGTGATAGATACTGGGATTGTTTCCAGATTGGCATATTATGAATGCAACTTCCATAAACATCCTTTCACAATTCTTTTTATTCGCAAGGAATGAATGAGTTAGGTTTCTCTTGGGTCCAAGGGGTGTTGTGTGATGAAGGCATCACTCCCAAGGCGCGACTCTTGAGGAATTGCCAAACCACCTGTCAAATCGGTTTTACCATGATAGGCTCCCAGCAGCATTCTATGAGAACTTAAGGTGCCTTAAATCTTCAAGAGTGTTTGGGGTTTTCAATCTTTTTATTTACCTTTAGCTAACCTAATGGATATATAATATACCTCCTTTCAAATTTAATTTTTAATGATGCTGAGCAACTGTTCATGGAGTCTTTAATGCTTATATATCTTGTATGGTGAACTTTCTGTTAAAATATTTTTCCCATGTTTAAATGAGTTTGTCTTTTTACTTTTGAGTTTTGGGGATTCATAAACATTCTGGATAAAAATCCTTTGTCAAGGTGCTGGGGATTTAGTTCAATGATTAGAGTGCTTGCTTCATAAGCACAAAGCCCTGAGTTCAATCACCAGCACCAAAACAAAACAAAACAAAATCCTTTGCCGTATATATACACATACACACACACACACACATATATCTATATCTATAGCTATATATACACACACACACACATATGAATCCTTTCAGACATATACATGCTGTAAATTTTTTACTTTCAGTTTGTGGTTTCACTATTTTCTTAGTAGTATGTTTAATACGAATTTTTTTCATTATCTTCAATACACAGAATTTACCACTTCTTATTTTGTGGTAACCACTTTTGTGTCCTAAAAACGTGTTGCCTACCAGAGTTGTGAAGACATGTATCCATCTTTTGTTCCTGGAAAATTTATCATTTTAAATTTCAGTTACGTCTGTGATTCATTTAAATCTATTATTTAAAGATGGTGAAAAAAAAAATAAAGATGGCGTGAGGAAGAAATTGAAGATTCTTGCTACATAGTTAGTGAGATTTCCAAACGCTTTTTGTGGAAATGACTTTCCTCAACCTACGGACCTTTTTGATGTCTTTGTAAAAATTAAATGGATATATACATATATCATTTCTGTACTCTCTCCTTCTCATCTGTTCAATCCCTGTATACTCCTGTCACATTATGCTGATTACCATAACTTTAAATACACTTTAAAATCAAGTGGAGGTCCTTTTGTCTTTCCTTCAACTGGATTTTAAAAATCTTAATTGTTGTGAGGTTTGCAGGAATAAATTGAAAGGAGAGATGAAATATTAGGAGGACACGAATACCAAGAAATAATGGTGACCAGGAGGAAATAAAATCTAATATACATTGTAGAGCAATATGTAAGTGTTAAAATTGTTTTTAGAGATTGTAACCCTGAGATAGAGGCTACGGCCCCACTGTTAGTATATTTATTCAGTTTGAGAGATTCTTGATTTGTCTTATTTATTTATTTATTTATTTTGGCGTTAGTATTCAGTCTAGTTCTTCTATAGCGACAATGTTATTTGCTCATATTCTCGGTAAGGGAGAGTAAATTATAAAAAGATTTTTAAAAAAAGCTAAGTCTCCTCATCAATTATTGTTTTGATAGTTCTCAAACTTATCCAATAGCTTTGAGATAGCTAATGTACTAGAGTTCACCTACTGAAGCTAAAGTTTATTGTGTCTTCGTAGAAGACATACGGTTTGTCTCTGGGGAATTCAACACATTTACATATTTTATAACTAATTTAGGTTTGTCTTTTAACTATCTTGTGATTTTTCTTGAGGAGAAGGGAGTCTAATATAAATCCTATTTGTGCATAATTTCTTCGGCAGACACAAACAGCTTTTATAAAGTTCGAGACAAAGTTAGACAACCTCCAAAGCTTCTGGAAAATGTTTTCAATATTAATAATTTTGAGTGGGAAGTTTGTGCTGTAGAACCCTCAAAACTTTCAGATGAATAGCATGCTATTCCAGAGGTTTGTAACAACTTTGTTCCAGTATTTCTTGTTTAGATAATTTAGATAGGTCACATTGTTCTTATCTATACAAAGTAAATGATCCTGTAGATATTTCCAATTGTTTGAGAAATCTATTGAATTTCTTTCTATGAGGATTTTCCAAGATATTAAAAAAAGTACAATATGTGAAGATTCCATTGTCATCTCACAATGTTTATGCAGAATTATTTTTCTTGTGTTAGAATAAATGCTTTACATGAGTAGAATGCATTAATAGCCCAGTATTATCTGCCCCACCATACATATTAGTCCCTGGGTTGTGGCTCTACTTTGCAAATGAAGAGTTTGTGACTCATTGTAAAACTGAAACAGATATTTTCAATCCAGAATAGCTGCATGAGGTTTATATTTTAAGACCCTGCTTCCTGGATTTACAAAAGACAGCTGCAAAATACTAAGTAAACACATGAACAAATTAGGAGGTCAGAAGTTGGTTGGCAATTTGCAAAAACAAAGCCCAGAGAGAGGTGTGTGGCTCACTGAAGGTGGAAGATCAGGTTGCAATTTTATACCCTATAATCAGGGAAACATTGTTGTGGTGAAGAAAAGAGGGAAGGCAGTGAGGGAGACAGTCATGTGGGGAGCGTCAGTCACAGGGACAAGCAAGTTCAATAGCCCCAAGCTGGCGACTTGCCTTGTAGGTTTGAAGAAAAATAAAGAACAGAAATAACCAAATCAGGAAACAGTAGGAGAGAAAAACAGAGTAAGAGAGACAGATGATGCTTTTAGATTAAATAGAGCCCTGAAAATTATTACACAGGCTTTGATAAAAATGTCAAAAATGCCTAGGAAACAAACAGGTGTTGGTTTCTGGCACAAGTGAAAATGTACATTTTGGGGAAGGAGAAGTTGGGATGTATGGTGTGACTGGACCTCAGGATAAAGTATTTAAAGTTCACTTTTTAACAACATGAGTATCTCCAAAATCTGTCAGTTGTTTAAAAGTATATTTTCTCTAAACCTCTATTTGAGTTTCTTAGGTTTAGGGTTTATTTATCCTTAATTTTCTGTGATTTATGCTAATTCAACGTATCAACTATGGAAACATGTACTTAATCATTCTCCTTTCAGGTGACATTTTGTTGTATATAGGTTTTGCCAAAACAAATCAGATTCCTGTAAACATTTTTATAATTTTTCCTCACGTGTATGTACAACAGTTTCTCAAGAGCTTATTCTAGGATTTGAATAATCTTGCCATGGGATGTACATATTTTTGTATTTTACTTGATAATTTCTACTTTCAAATATTTCTCCAAATTTATTGTATCCAATTACATTCTACCAGCATTTGTTCCATGTCTTCACAAACAGCATTAGCAGACATTTTGATATTTTCTGATAGGTGCCAAATGTATTGTGTTCTGGTTGTGAAAAGCATTTTTCAATGACTAATTAGGTCGACTGTCTTTTATATGTTTATTGGACATATGTTGTATTTTTATGTGAAATGACTATTTTATTTTGCCTTTTCTACTGAAGTAACAAGTTATATCTAATGTGATAAAATTTTCGTAGGCTCTGGGTACAAATATTTGGCAGCTCTTATTAGTGCAATGTTTTCTTCGAATTTGTATTTTGTCTTTATGTTCACTTTTGATGAACAGATGTCTTAATTCCCCTGTTTTATGTTTCTTTTAAAAAGTTTAAATTTTGCTTTTCATATTAAAATTTTTAATTTTCCTGGTAATGTTTTTTAGGCTATGAGATAGAGATGCCACTTAATTTTGAAACTAATAGTTCAATAAGGATCATTTTTAATAGTCTGTAGTTTTTCCATTCATTGACAATGATAGTTCTATATCAATTTGGCATGTATATGTTATTTCGGATGCTTTAGTGTGCTTGATTTATCAACTCATTCTTCAGTTTTAATTGTTATATGTAAGTAGCAAATCTCCACATATAGTGGAATAATTTTACCATTTTTTCAAGTGCTTCTTTGGCCTAGATCTTCCATATAAAGTTTAGGATTATTAATGAAAATTAAAAACAAAAACAATAAAACATGTTATAGTGATTATTGAAGTTCATTGATTCTATATATCAAGTTGACATATTGGAATTATTAAATCTTTCTGGTCTTGTGATTTGCAATTGATTTTGGCATTTTTAGTATCTTATAGTAAAGTTCTCTAATTTTACTAGATATTTTAATTGTCTTAGAATAATTCATAGTTATCCTACTTTTATTAATAGTATACAAACGCCATTTTAATGTTTCAATATAATCTATATGAAACTTTGATTTATTTTTGTGCAGTGATTTCAAATCCAACTCTTGTATTGATAAAACTTGTTTATGTCTCTTAATTTCATATATATATGTGTGTGTGTATATATATTTTTTTTTATTTATTTATAGTTCCAAAGACTGCATTCAATTTTCTGTCCTTCTAGGGCTAGAGATAGAAGAAGCTCAAAAACTACATTTACCAAAATGTCTTCTGATCATAATCATGTTCATAAGAAGTCGACACTCTCAGGAGCTTAGAGTAGGAAGGAGGGAGGCGGAAGCCACTGCGTCTGTGGCTTCCACAGGCATCTCGCGGCTTTCCCAGGGGCAGCAGCCACGCACTGTGGCTTTGGCTAACTGATTCTAGTACTGACAATACTGGGACTGGAAGCAAATGTTGGCCTCCCTGGTGACTACATCTTAGTTGAGACAGAGATGAAAGGACGCAGAAGAATCCAGGTATAAGAGTCAAGCAACCAGCAGAGCACTCGGCTCTCCTGGTAGTGCCTGACACTGGGGTCCCACCCTGCTCTCCTCCAGTCATAGTGGCTTCCTCTGACCTCTGATTTCTTTCGCCGTCTTTCCAAAACTCTCCAGAACGCTGTCTATGCCACAGTCTTTGTTTCTTCAGCTCTTCTGTTGATTTTGCAACCTAATTACTGGTACTAAATCCTTTTCTCATTTCTGTTTTCCTGACTGTTCCTTGAATTACGTATTAATTATATTTATTTACTTGTAATTGTTTCAGTTTTCTGTTTACAGTATATGCTTATTGTGAAATACTCGTTTCTTCTTTTCAAACTCTTGGATATTATTTCTTTATCCTTCTTTATTATGCTGATTTTATTCTGTAAAAGATGGAATAAAATTGTTCACAGTAGGCATACTCTGAATTTATCATGTAATTTGGAGTTTAAAAGAACCACAAGATTTCAATATATTTCACTGTAATTTGGGGGTAAATATTTTTTATCATATTTTGAAAGTTTTCTCTTTTTCCTTCTGTTAAGGAGTTTAACGTGAGAGATTATAGACTTTCATATTTCCTCCCTACATTTATCAAAATGATCATTTAGATTTTCTCCTTTAAACTTTTAATGTGGAGGATAACATTTATAGACTCTTCCGTGTTAAACCAACTCTGAAATTATGGGTTAGTCTTAAATTCTTCATCATGTAATATTTTGTTTCCTGATTTTTCTTTTGGATTTTTGTGTGTAAATGGAAGTGTGGGATGGCGCTGAGAATTTTCCCTCTCATACTCTCTTAATCTGTTTTCATACTGGTGTCATGCTAAGCACATAAATTAGGTGCGGGATATTGTTCCTTATTTGCTTAGTGCAAAAGTTTATCATGTATCATTTAATATTTATTACGACTTACAAAAATAACTGTCTAAGCCTGATGTATTTTTGTGGGAAAATGTTAACTTGTTAAACTCTTTGTAGTTATAGATTATTCAGATTATTTATTTCTTTGTAAGCAGTTTTGTTGACTTCTTCTAGGAAGATGTTAATTTCATGTGAGTTTTAAAATGTTTAGGCATCAAGTGTTTGGGGATTCTTATAGTCTTTGCCATGGCTCTCCCTGACTGGTAACTGTTGATGGGTGTTAATTGCTGTGAGAACACGGTCTTATTTTGTCAGAAGTCCTCTTTGATAACACTGACATCATGGTTAGGGATGTTGTCTACTGCTGCTAGTGAAATTTAAGATTTTAAGGTACTTAAACAATGCTCAATACTGAGAGTTCTCAGTCTGCCTAGCACACATATCTTTTTGGCTTACACTTAGACAACTCCTTACTGTTTCTCACACGTTTTCACCACAACACGGAAGCATCATGCTTCTGCCTGCATTTCAGAGTTCTTCATCATGTAAGGAGCTCAGTCAGCTGGAGAGTCCAGCATGATTGAAGCCTGGCTAGGGGACCAGCCCCCAAAACAGACTATTGTTCTCTACACTGCTTTTCCTCCCCACATTTGGAAATGTCAAATACTCCTTTAGACTCCGAATCTCCAAGTTAACTCCTGGAAGCTACAACCACCAATTTATGAGATGCAATGTGTCCATGCATAATGACCAACAGTTATTGTTCATTATCTCATGATGAATAGTATTAAACTTTTGTCATTGCAATAATGAATTTTTATTGATACTGTGTTACTACTTTTATTTATTGCTAAGATAAATTTGATGACATCAAATTTGTAAGTTTAAATATAGAAAAGTTTGATTTATGTATCATGAGTTTATGTTTAGAAGAGCATTTAAAACTTTAAATAAAATTTTGTTAATTTTTGGTTACAATTTTGACATCAGTTTTTATCTTTCTTATGTTGATATATTCTGAAGTTTTGTAACTGAACTGAATATTTCAACCTAGCTTATCAAAAATTGCAAGATCAGCTCTTTGTACTGCTGTATATCTATATGTCTATATCTATGTCTAAACATTTTAATTTCATTTTTCACTTGAAAATGTTATTTGGTACTCAATATGCCATTAATTTTACCATAAATAAATTAAATTATCCTATTTTCTTCATAAGATACTGCTTTGAACTTTCCCTTGAAATACGGAGGGGAATATCATCAAGAAGCTGTTAAAATAAAAATCTGGAATTTAAAGGCATGAGTTAGATCAGAGTTTAAAACTGGCTATCAAGGATATAGAGATGGTGGATGAAGTCTTGAACGAATGGTAATATTCAAGTTAACAGGATAAAACCATGAGGGAACTAAGGGATACAATTTTGGAAACACCAAGATTTGAAGCACTGAAAGAAGGGCTACTGAGAGAGAGTAAGAACAAGTTGAGAGAAAAAAAAGAACCAGGAAGGAGTTTGGCAAAAAATTGCAAAAGAGACTATATGAAGAAAGTGGACAACAATATCAAAATACTTATGATGTACAAAGAAGTTGATATCCACTTCCCGCATATCTATTCAAATATACACATCAGACTATAAGGTGAAGGGCAGAAATATTTTTCAGTGTTTTCTGCACTGAGCTCACTCCAGATCCTATAACATTTCCTAATCTGTAGTGGACAGATAATCTTTATTAAGTGAATTAGCCATTAATATTTATTACTAAAACAAAGCAACTAATGCAGTGTGTTTTCAAGACAAGTGTACCATTATATTCAAAGTTCTTTATGGTCGCTAAGGAGATTAAGAAAGAACACCAAGTAGGGCAGTTTAAAACAAATTGGTTTTCAAATGGTTTACTTATAACTATTGCTTACAATATCAAATATTCACTCATAACATTTTTCTTAATCCATCCTATTTTCATGATGATGCCATGTATTTATTAATAGCATTCCAATTATCTGACTTATGTGATGGGCTTAATAGCCCATCAGAACCAAATAGCCAGATTTTATAAAATGGAAGTGCCAGGCAAATAATTATTATGTTGAATTTTTTGTCTATTTAGGGGTCACTAAGAAGTTTAAAAATGTTTCTAGTTATAGGTGAGAAAACAGATTATTGGAAGCTTATTTTGAACTGGGAAGAGTGGTGCATGCCTGAAATCTCAGCCCTGTAGGAGGCTGAGGCAGGGTTGCTAGCTTGAGTCCTGCACAGGCAACTTTGTGACTTAGCAACAGACAAACATGGAACGGCAACATTGCTTGTGGCGAGGGTTCAATCCCCAGTACTGAAAATAATAACAAAAAAGGTTGCTTTTCAGAAGTCTATTAAAATACCTAATTCCCCATTAGGAATATTTACATACGAAAGGAAAGAGTTACCAAAGTCCTATAATTTTTAAATGGCATAAATTCTTTTTTTAGTTTCATAACAATGTGAGATTAAACAGATTGTAAACTAAATGTAAATTAGTGAGTATAAGAAAAAAGTTTGGACACATTAATTCAATCATGAAACTCAGTCTTTATGGTATTTATGTGTGTAAAATTATATAATTTATATACTTTGCAAATTAATACTAATTAAAAATAAACATTGTAGATGCTCATAGAAATAAGAGTTGTTCAAGATATCAGCACTTTGAAAGGCTATTCAGTTCTTCAGTTCTTGCATTTAAAGATTGTTTTCAAAAAGAAATGTATCTCATTTATTTATACCTAAGTGTACATATAGAATGATGTCCATTTAACCCTTTTAAATTTTTGTTTGAAATTATATTCAAAATTTATGACAGTCTTAAAATAAATTTGCAAATTCCTCAGATTTACTATTCTGAATTTAAAACATAATGTGGAATCTTTACGTATCAAAGTTGACATTTAGAGCTTATGTAATGAATTATGCATTTAGAGCATCAGTAAAGCATAAGAAATTAACTCTATTTGTTTTAATTGTGACTTAAAAATGTATATCCTTTTCAGCATCAGATTTCTTCAGTTTTTCTCCTTGAAATTTGATGGATGTTTTGCATAAGCCCAGATATCTATGTTTTTATCTAGACTACTGTATTCTTTAGGAATACTTTGATTTACTTCCGTTACAAGGTGGTGAACGTTTATCACTCAAAATGTGGAGCATGATGTTCTGTGAAAATATTCTGCATGCTCATGGTGTTTTCAGAACTTATCTGTTTATCTAAATTCAAATGACTTACATCTCATAGCCTATTTTTTATGCAAGAATTGAGCTCTCACATTTCCATTATTTTTATGAAAACAACAGTTAACTAGAAGGCTGTATTATCCACCAGACTGGTCATCTTTTCTATAAATTTAAATCTATTTCCATTTAACACTTCTTATAGATATCTTTGTATCAAGTCACTTGTTGCACTTGGAACTTTTATTACTATTACAAATACTGCAATATGATTTTTACAGGAAAAACAAAATCCCTTTCTCATCATATCTATTAGTATAAAAATAAATGGTTAGACTTAAATGAGGTGCTACAATGAATTATATATTAGTATTATCATCAATTCAGTTCTTTTTCTTCAAATTATACATATTCCAAAGTTCCACAATTCCTGTTCTCTCTTACAATAAATGTGCTGGGTACATGTTAATTCGCACTGTAAATATTGGAACAATAGTTAGGAAAAAGAAGATTTTACTTTTATCATTAACAATCACAATCACAGTAGGGAAAGGCATACGTTTAAACCAGGCCAGTTTTTAATCATCTTGTGAACATTTCCTCCAGTGCTACCTTTGTACGCAGCTGAAGAAACTGAAGCTGAATGCTCAGTGAAGTTTTGGATGGGCTGCAACAACAGTGTTCAAAGACATCTATGTTGGTCAGCTTTCTAATCACTGGGACCAAATGCTCGACACCTGCTGCTTAATACAAAGTCTCATTTGGGCTCACAGTTTCAGAGGACTCAGTCCATGCTTGGTTTGTATCATGGCAGGAAAAACATGGCAGAAAGGCATGAAGGAGGAAAGATGCTCAGCCCATTGCAGTCAGGAAGCAGAGTGCATGGAAGAAAGGAAGAGCCAAGGACCATTATACAGTTTTCCAAGTCACTCTCCAGGTGACCCACTTCCAACCAGGTACCACTTCCTTGCAGCACATCAACTATGAACTCACTGACAGATTGAACCACAGATGAGCACAGTGCCTCTATGATGTGATCACCTTCTAAATGCTCACCTCTGAATGCAGGAGACTTTTGGACTAAAACATAACAGGTAGTTTTTTTTCTCCATGCAGAAAGCTTTGTACACTTCAGTTTCTCACACCAGAGAAACTATGCGATATTTAAACATGTGTATCATATTGGGAAAGGGAAGAAAGTGTCCAAATGGGAAAGGGAACAAGGGAGGGGGAAAGGAACAGAGGGACAAGAGAAATAAGAAATGGAAGGAAAAAATGGAAACAAATCTTTTGTAAATAGGGAGGGAGGAGGGAGTGGGGGAGGGGAATGGGAAAAAAAGAAGCAACAAGGTATATCATGTACAGGTACAAATCCCCAATGATGAACGTTATCAATATGTATATCGCAAATGTACCATTAAAATAAAAAAAAAAACCAGAAAGCTTTGTAATAGTGCAAGTGATTCAAATAAGGAAAGTACTGCCCTAAAAGTAGTGAGGTTTATGCAGGTTTAAAAAACATAGAAATATTAAGAAATATTCAGTAAGTTTCAAGACCAGTGGATGTTACAGGGCTAAAGAAGCTAGTTGGTAAGATAAGGAGCCTCTTCTCCTCATTAAAAATACTTCTGTATTTTATGTATATAGATTTTGTAAAATAAAAACTAATATTTAGGGCTGGGAATTTAGCTCAGTGATTAGAGTGACTCTCTTGCAAGCACAAGGCCCTGAGTTTGAGTTTCAGCACCAAAAAAACCAAAAAACAAACAAACAAAAAAAACAACAAAAAAACCCAAATAACCCAGAAAACAAAATTTAATGTTTAAAAAATTTCATAGCCACTAAATTTTGTGACCATCAATAATGCTATAAAGATTTAAGAACTTGGAATAGCATTTGCAATAAATGGTCTTTAAAGTCTAATCAAAACCTATCTAATGACAATTTTAAAGTAATTTTAACATTGACTACTGAGATGTTTACAACTCTTCTTTGAGTCTTACCACAACAGTGAAAGAATGTGTTCTTATTCTTTTATGTGAAAGAATTAAACATGAAAAAAAGGCATATAACATGAAGTTCTATCACATGGATAGCTCTCTATTTGTTTTTTTAGATTTTTAAAATTTATTTTATTTTAATGGTACATTTTAAATGTGCATAGTGATAACATTCATCATAGGGGATTTGTACCTGTACATGATGTATCTTGTTGCTTCTTTTTTTCCCATTTCCCTCCCGTCACCCCCCTCCTCCCTCCTTATTTACAAAAGCTTTGTTTCCATTTTTTCCTCCCATTTCTTATTTCTCTTGTCCCTCTGTTCCTTTCCCCCTTCCCCCCCTTTTCCCATTCCCATTTGGAAATTTTCTTCCCTTTCCCCATATAATACATTTTAGTCTTCATTTACACTTTCAGTTTCTCACACCAGAGAAACAGTGTGGTATTTAAACATGTGTGTCCGATTTATTTCACTTAAGAATATGGTCTCAAGATGCATCCATTTACCTAGAAATATTTCAAGCTTATCATTCTTTGTGGCAGAGTAGTACTCCATTATATTAAAAAACCACATTTTCTTTATCTATTCCGCTGTTGATGGGCATTTGGGTCATTTCCAAGATTTAGCTGTTACAAACTGTGCCACGATCAACATGGGTGTGTATATATTGCTGCGGTATGATGCTTTTAATTCTTTTGGGACAATATCAAGAGGGGGAATAGCTGGGTCAAATGGACTCTCTAGTCCTAGTGCTGTGAGAAATCTCCACACTGACTTCCATAGTGGTTGCACCAGTCTACATTCCCACCAACAGTGGAGAAGGGTTCCTTTTCTCCACATCCCCTCCAGCACTTGTTATTGGCTGATTTGTTGATAATAGCCATTCTTTCTGGAGTGAGATGGAATCTCAGGGTTGTTTTAATTTGCATTTCTAGAGTAGGTAGAACTCTTGAAGACATAGATGTAGGCAAGGACTTTATGAACAAATTCCCAGTTGCTCAGGAAATATCACAAAGAATCAGCAACTGGAATCTGATCTTATTAAAAAGCTTTTGCACAGCAAAAGAAACTACCAACAGAGCAAAGAGACAACCCACAGAGTCGGGAAAAATTTTTGTCAGCTATTCCTCTGACAGAGGGCTAACATCTTGAATATATAAAGAACTCAAAAAAAGAGACCCCCCAAATTTAAAGACCCAATCCAAAAGTGGGCAACTGAAATGAATAGACACTTCACAGATGAAGAAGTAGAAACAGCAAATAGAAATGTGATAAAATGTTGATAAATATGATAAAACATCACTGGTCATTCGAGAGATGCAAATTAGCTCTATATTTATAACCTTAGTTACAGTTAACTTTTATTACTACACAATATTATAAAACCACGCAGTTGGGAATGACCTTAGGGATCATATAATAAACCATTCTAATTCTGATATATTAAGATACATGTAGTATCATAGTCCATGACTGGTTGATCTACATTTTAATATCTTCAAACTCACTTTGGGGGGTTATTTCATGACATTTGTGAGAGGTATAGTTACTAAAGTGTCTTATCTGAGCTGACATCTGCTATTCCTTATGACCCAGTTAAAAATCTATGTCCCTTTTCATGCTCTGCTTCTATGTTCTTTTCTATGAAGATGTTTGTATTTAAATTGAGGAAATACAGCATGGAGACAAAGCATAAAAATTATAGGGAGTGTCTCCTATAAGATTGTACCCATAAAAAACACTTTGCTTCCAAAATAAATTATAATTTACAATTAAAGGACTACCACAAACATCCAATATCATTTGATCTGTTCTGTCAAAGATCTTTGTAAGATAAAAAACTAATGATAGGCATAGTTACAGCTCAAAAAGCAAACAAACATAATTTCTGACTTGGGTTCAACTGGCAACTGAATAAAAGGTATAGATGAGAAATTCCTGAAAAACAGAGTAGAGAAATAACTTGCTCCTTTCAAGGCAGCTGACTAGGAAATGCAAAGCAAGCATCACACAGAAGTCCAAAGTCTCGCTCTGGGAAAAGAGAATCAAACGTTCTAAGTGCAACCTCAGCAGCTAGGGTTGGCCAGCCATCAGTAGGCAACACAGATGTTCCTAAAATAGGTAGAGAGAAACATCAGCAAGGCTGAAAAGAGAGATTTTACAGCTGGCAATGGGACACTTGCTCACTGATACTGGGCTTTCAGATAAGCATTTAATTCTTGGAGCCTAAGCAGTATCTCGTACTAAGAGTACCAGCCAAGAATAAAGCAGACAAGGGCAAATGAGAAGTATCTGATCACTTGCTTTCAATTCACATCACTAAATGGCCCTATTACTTAAGCCCAGGTAGAAATGTACAAAAATTGTACAGTGATGAAGTTGACAGACTCATTAGAAACTCATGAATCTATATAAGTATAGAAATATGATATATATATGAAATAGACATATTTATCTTATTAATATTAAATGGCTTTTTAGTTTTTTCCCCTTACTTTGTGATATTCATTTGTGATCATCCGGGAAATAGATTTTAATGTTTTTTGGAAAGAGGAATATGTCAGTAGTCTAAAAAGGCAATTAATGAAGTTATCTACATGTCAAAATGTTCACAAGTTTTACAAGTTATGTAGCTTTATGTACAAAGAGGTCTATTTGGAATCACTGAGCTGCACTTTAGGTCCAAATGTGTGAAATAATTTGCTCTCAGTTGGGCGTTCTTGACTGAGAAATATGCTTCCAAAATTTGGCTTTAGAACATCACTGAAGGTAAGACAGGTTGAGTACAACTAACATTTTATGTCAAAATACAGCAGTTATTTACTCAAAAACTACAACAAATCCTTACAATACACAGCTATGTTTACAAAAACTGAGATATGATATATATATGTATATATGCTTTAGGAAACCAAATAAGAGCTGCTATTACTTTTATAATATGACGCTGCTAAAGGCAATAAAAAGGAGATAAATTTAATTACCTTCATTTCTTGTTTTAATTCTTCCAGTGTCTAATTTTTTAATATGCAAATGAGAGGAAAGCAGATTTATAAACAAGCTACATATATATCACATAATTTATATTATCCAGCAATAAATTTCTGACTGATTATTTTGTCCAGTCAAAAGTTTCGGGTCTGAATTGTCAGAAAATATTTGACAAATTTTGGCTATTTTTTTTTAAAAAAACTGTAATTTTATTGATGTGCTTTATTAATCTCAGAAACTAAAAATATTTTCCATCCAAACCTCTATACAACTATAAAGAAATATGCTGAGTAGCAATAACTGAAATAAATTGAGAGTGTTGGAGAACTCAAAGTTGAGAATCGGAGTCATGAAAAAGATTGGAAAGTTGTCATCTTTTGCTAATACAATTTTCAATGACTGCTTCAAAGAAGTTTTTTTTTCTTAAATCACATGTCCATGTCAATCTCGTGTCATCATTTTAGCTCTTCTCTGCAGTTGTGCTTATTCTATTATGATGAAATCGCATTTGCTCTCATTTTTCATAAATGTGACAGCCCTGGGAGAAAATACTGAAAATTGTAACAAAGTACAAATAGTACAACAAGAAAAATACCAAAATTAATATTTCAACTCCATTTTATTCTGACTGTCATATTTTGAAATAGTTTCCTGACAGATGGAAGCAGTAACGCCACAGGGCAGAACCAACTCACTTCCTAACATATAGTTAGTGATTTGCCTTCCCTCTCAGTTTGGGGGAATGATGAATAATTTTGGCATTAGCTCTCATATTTTTTTTAACTTAAATTTTCAAGGAAGAAAAACAACATAATCTGCTTTGCCATCCTGTGTGATTAATTTCTGAAATATTATATGTGAGGGGACCTGAGTGATGTCGTGCCCACCAAGCTGTGGTGGACATCTGCTTCGGAGAAGTTAGTGGCCACACGCTCTCCCCGGGTGACACATGTGTGCGATGATGAGAGGGAAAACATGGAGAAGATGAAAAGGAAACGATTAGTGCAGTTTGTGTTTCAGATTTCATGCCAATTTAATAATGTATATTAATGATGCATTTTGGCAATAAAACTATTTAATAACCATTAAACAGAAATTGTCATTCCTCATTAACAGCAGATTGTCTTATAACACATTGGTGAATTTCTCATTCAATTCAGTGTAAATTAAGCAACAGATTTTATGTGTATAGTTAAAAAGAGAGAGAGAGAGTTCTTTGTTTTTGTTTTTTTCCCCAAAGAAAACCATAAACATATTTGGGGGAAAATTGGCCAAACCTTCAGGCTGTAATTAGAAAACAAAACAGAAAACTTTTTTTAATGTTTAAAATGATGTTCAAAGAATGTAGAATAGTTCCATTATGGTGTCTTTCAGGAAAGTAGTCGTTAAATCCATGATTCAAACTTGCAACCTATAAATATATTTGACTCTCAAAGTCCTGAAAGATGTTTTACGAGGATTACATTTAGAGATTTTCAGTAGTAGAGGGAGGATGAGAGAAGACAATGTCTCCCATTCCCTCTGTCCTCCAGTACCCAGTCATGGTTCAGAGATGCTCCATGCAGGTGGAATAAGGTGACTTGGGTCCCATGAGGTAGAGAAAGAGGGTATACTTTTCTGAATACTGATCTATAAAGGTCGAAGGATTTCAGAACTGGGACCCTGACACAGCTGTGCACCCCAGTAGAAATTCAAATATATTAAATATTTGATATTTAGAGTTGTATTGACATGTGCTTGATTGCAGGGACATTCAATAGAGGCCCCTAAAAGGGAAATCACTGGAAAGGAAGACATCTGCATTTTTAGTCACATGATATCTGTATTTTTGGTTGTACTTTTGACTGAGACACGTCATTTGAGAGAAATTTTGTTCTGCAAAGAGTCTCTATACATGTATAATGATTTAAAATATTTGTTACTGTCTTGTGAGGTTTTGAATAATTTTAACATTTTTATGCTTGTATGTTTAACATTCTTTATAGTTATCAGTATTAGTTGAATTTCTTATATGACTACTTTTCCAATCAGAAAAAAAATCTAGAGGCAAAAAGAACTATTATAGTTGAAATGACTACATGGATACAAAGATAAAGAAAAAAGACAATAAACAAATTTAGTAGCATAAATTTATTCAATATTTGCAAAATAAAATATTTGGATAAGACATATCTATCATATTATGAACCTTGCATTTCATTTAATGGGAAATAGTGGTAATGGTAGTCAAAATTAAACAGATGAAAGGATAGTTTCCCTATGATTGAATTAGCTTGATTTCCTTAAAAATTAAGATTCTATTTTTAAAGCACATCTATGCAAGGTTAAAATATAATTTTGAGTGGATAATGTGAATCTATAATTAATGTCACTAATAGCAACAGCACAATCAGCCCTTCTCCTGCTGTCCTCCAACCAAGTGAGATTTCTTAATTTATAGTGGTTCAGTCATCACTTAGAACTATATTTTTCCCTGACTTGATTTCCCTGCCAATCAGGTTCTAGATCTGTTTTTCTCTACAATTGTCCACTAGCATCCATAAGGGATTGATCCCTGAACCCCTGAAGATATCAAAGTCTGCACAAGCTCAAATCCCTTATATTAAATAGCATAGTATTTTCTTGTATACTATACATCATTTCTAGATCACTTACACTACCAAATACAATGTAAGTGCTGTGATTATCTTGCCGTATTGTCCAGGGAATGACAAAAAATGTCTGTAGGTACATGCTTATTACAGATACATTAATTTGGGGGAGTTTCACAGTCTATTGAATACATGAATACGGAGGGCAAACTCTATCATCTTTTTGCAGATCTTTGCTGGACCCTCAAAACTGTTGATTGGCTTCTGCTAATACATCTCTCATTCTAGTTATATCAGCACATGGATTGCCCCAAACAATGGGCTTTGTTTATAGATCTACTTATATGTTTTGACTAACTTCTTAGTACCAATATTTCAAATTCTGCCTTAAGAGCAACCACTATGCTTTTAAGTCCGTCTTTATTTGATTGACTGCCTTCATGGAAGAGAATTATGGCCCCAGATGTAAGTTTAAGAACTGCTATCCTGCATCCCACGGACTGAATGATGAAAAAGTCAATTCTGACTTCCCAAGAACTCAAAATTTGTCTTCATCTTGCCTGTGTCCTGAGATTTCGTAGGAGATTGAAACTAAGGAAGGTGGACTAATTTATTTAATGGAGAAGATGCCAGTGCAGTCCAATGTTCCAGCTGTGGTATGGGTAATTTTTCTGCTATTAGCCAGATCTGTGGTAAAAATCAGGAACTAACAGCAGATATGAAAACTTTATAATTTCATAAAAAAGGAAGCACTGGTAAAATTGAGGCCATGGACATCTTGGTTGGCAAAAAGTTTATCATTACACTAAATCCAAGTACTTTGTATCAGGGGACTAGGAAAAATGGCTTGAAGGATCTCACAAGTCAGTAACACCCTTCCTTCACAGGCTCATGGGTGCAAAACTATAAAGCTTTCATTGGAGAAGAGAGTCTCCAGTATGACTCCTTAAGAAGGTTGACTTAGGGAAGTCATTCTGAGATCTATTTCACCGTGCTTAGCCATCCAAGCATAAAGAAGCCTCTTCAGACATGATCTGAGTGGGCCTACCTATTGTTCAAGTTGGTATCAGACATTGGTATCATCCACGTGGTCCTGGATTTACAGGCATGCAGAATGCAAGCATTATGGGGTTTTGGAGCCTTCTGTCCAGATTTCAGAATAAGGCATAGGAGGCCAAGCACTGGGTCCCTGAGAGGGCAGTGCATGAAGCTGTGCAAGTGAAGTCAAAGCTTCAGTGGAAACCCCAGGAAGTTGGAGATTTCATAATGTGGATAATCTGCTGAGGAAAGTTATAGGCAACGAGTGGAATAACCCCAAGAGAAAGGACAGGAGGGCTGTAGCCATCAAGGCCATAGGTGCATGGCTGCCTAAGACATTTGGAGCTCACATCTCACTACCACCTGTCCCAGGTACTGGACATAGAGCTACCAGATTCAATGTTTGCCCTGTGTGTGTCAGTCTGGCTTTGGTCCAATTCCTTTTTTATCTCATTGTTCCTTCATTTTGGAATGAAAATGTTTACCCCCGTGGCATTCAATGCTAGAAGTTTTTAATTTCCTTTTTGATTTTTACAGGAGCTCACAGCTATGAGTTGGACTTGGACTTTTAAGGAACGTTAAAACTGTTCATTTCTTGGCAACTCTTAGATATAATCTAAATGCATTTTGCAAAATAAGATGGACATGGGTCAGGGTTGGGATGTTATGTTAACAGTTAACAGCTAGAAAATCCTGCCAAGTGGATTTACATGAATTTATAGGATCAAATATCGATACATTTCTTCAGGGGAAAGACTCAATTGTGATTAATAATTTAGGTACTAAGTTCTTAAAGAAACAGAAAAGATGGAAATATGACATTGGTAAGAAGACAAGGCCAGATAAAATGAAGTTAAGGATCTTTTAGTTTACATCCTGCTAGAACAATATAAAGTGCAACGATGTATTTAGTCTATAATTTTAGAAAATTAGAGTGATGACACATTTACCCCCATGCCATGTTGTTCTAAAGTAAATAATGATGTGAAATAGCTATACAATATAGACAGAAATACTTATGTCTTTTTGACATGAATTATTTAGATTATTGATGCCATGCCCCCATTTAGCCTGAAATTAAGAATAGTTTCAATCTTAAGCTAAACTTTGGGGAATTACTTAGATTAAAAAAAAAAAAACAAAACAGTTTTATCCTGCTTGCTACTACCATTCACATCTACTTTCACCCCTGAGAACTCATTACTCAGAAAAATTATGTTTTAGGAATATAATCAAGAATTATTTTACCCCAAATCCATTCTTCATCACTGGAGAATGATTAGAATTTAATGACGGAAAAGCTAGCACCTCTTTCCTCTGACAGCTTCCACACTGCAATCAAGCAAGATCAGGGATTTCCATTCTGTTAGGTGTTTGGCTAGATATTATAAAACAACTAAATGATGATTTAACAATGATAGCAAACAAATGTTACAAATGTGCAGTGGAACTTAAGGACAATCTCCACAGTTCCATTTGATGGAATGGAAATGAATGGACATTTTGAGAGCTGATGCAATAGCTTAAACCTTGTGGAACAAGGAAACTTTAGCGGCATGGTCCCCATTTCCACACAAAAAAAGAAGATGAAAATGGCAGTGGTAGTAGTGAGCTAGAACTGTGTTTTTAATGTAAAACTGGGATTTGCAAAAGAGCTAGACAGATTTCCAATGGAAGGTGGAATTAAAAACCATAATTTTCCCACTGGCATGGTAAGATAAACTAAAAATATTCAATTGTGACTTGGGAACTTGGTGAAGGGTAAAATACATTCCCCTTAGAAAACATGTAGTAGGTGCTAACAGGGTTCTTCATCATATTGCCTGAACAAATCTTCAAATTCACCTGCAGCTGTGGACAAGTTTCTATGCATTTAATCGATTTCAAGACTCATATAATCATACCTACCCCTAGCTTGTCTCTGAAGCCCATAATTCCTCTTGTGCAATCCTAAACAATGGAGGATGAGAGGTGAGAAAACATTTTTCAACTCCTTTCCTTTGAAGAGAAGATTCTCGGGAATATTGCATGGCTTCTCAGAAGAGCTTCCCAGAGAGCAGAATCTCCATTGCTTGCCCATTATCACTCTCCCATCCTTCTCGGGCCTTACTTTGCTCCCTCATGCTAAGTTCCTGAATCACATCCCAAATATTTTATCTATAAACAAGTCGTTGTATCAGGTAATTCTTTCAGGAAAATGCAAATGTGATGATAGACTTCATGTCATGTGAATTTGGGGTTCAAATTTACATTAACTACATAATCTGGAACTCCTCAAGGTAAATGTATTGATGTTGAATTCTACTTAGGTCGATAAATCCCTTCACACACCTGACAGAACACAATTCAAAACACTCTGGTGGTAAATACTCTAAAACTAAACCACTTGGTATGATTTCAGGTTCAAAATACAAAATCACAAACCGAAAGAGAAAATAATCCATTCAAAGCATCATCAAGAACTAAAGATTGTGTTAATTGTTGTTTAGTACTTAAACAACAATAATCATTTTATCCCACAGTTTCTATGTGTCCTGGGCTCAGACAGTGTATGAGGGGGTGTAGTTGCCTTTTTCTTCCACATTGTTTTGTACATCATATGTCATACAAAATGGAAGATGTACAGACTGAGTAGCCGGCATTATCTGAAAATTTGACTGGGAATGGAAGAACTGTCACCAAGATAGCTAACTCACATGGCCCTCAATTTAGTGCAAATTGTTGGCCAGGAATTTCAGTTATTCTCTGTAAAATCTTCTCTATACACTCCACATCTTGGGAGCTTGTTGCTCCCACAATGTGCATTGTAAAAGACCAGGGAGGAGACGATGGTGCCTTTAATGTTTAACCTCACAAATCGCACCACATCAAGTCTGAAGTAACCTATTCATCACACAAATCATTCCTATGAAATGTGGGAAAGTGTGATATAGGGGTATGAGTAATAAGACTGAAGTATTATTAGGGAAATCTTGAAAAATGGTTAATACAGGGACTACGATGAATGTGTATATTGTGAAATTAATAAAACTGAAATTACGTTTTCTAGAATAATGCTTTTGGCATAGCCCTTTGTTAGTGAGGAATATGATAAATATTTAGTATAAGATTTGAAAAGGTAAAGTGAAGCAGAATCTATATTCTCTTTATTTTCAGAAGGTCAGTGTTGGCTACACTCTGTCTGCGGGCTGTCTGTGTTGAAGTGGAGCAGTCATGGCCTACAGAAATGCTGCACCGCTGGATCCTCACTTTCCACTACCCATCACTTCTGAATGAGGTGTGTTTTAGCTCGTATCAGCAATTCTTGCAGATGACCTCAACTTGGAAGTTGGACACGTGGGAAGCAGCGACAAATAGCCATGGATTCCAGTCCATGTGGAAGGATTTCTCTTTTTATTTATTTTATTACTTTTTTTGCAGCAGCAGCTAGTTCGTCTTTGCTTGCAATATGCAATATTTTTCATTCCTCTTTACTTTCTTGCTACCTGTTCTGATGATTTCAGGCTCAATACCAGAAACAATAGTCTCACAAAGACTTTCCAAACAGCTCCCACAAATATATAAGGCAAATCCCTAAAGCAAATCCCTTATTATACACAAATCTGGGGTTCTGCTTCTCAGATCAAACTTTGACTGACACAGAGACTACAAAGAAAGAAGCTTTAAATTGAATGAAACCAGAAAGAAATCAATTACTATAAGAGATAAATGCCATAAGAAGCAGATATATTTGAAAAGAGGCAAAATACAAGTTATAATAGTGAAAATATATTAAATAAGAAAGAAATCGTCCAACCTTTGGGTTTATGAGTTTGTTGTACACACAAAACGGGATATAGCTGTAAGTGACGAAACTACAAAAAATTCAATACATCAAATAAGAAGGATTTTAATTTCTCCTTCACAAATGCAAATAGTTCAGGATGTCTGTGATTGAAAAGGCTTTTCCACATTGCCAGCACGCCAGATTCCATTTTGTAACATCTGCAATAAGCTTCTTTATTTGTGTCCACCATGGCCACCCCACATGGACACTCCTAGACAGTCAGTATCTTAGTCCAGGCTGTTAAAACAAATGGATGACTTAACATTTACTCATTCCACAGTTCTGGAAGCTGGAAAGTCCAAGGTCAAGACATTGGCAGATTTAGCATCCACTTCTTGGTTTGGAGATGACCAAATTCTCAATGTGCTCACACAGCAGAAAGAGAGCTACTTTCCCTCTAGCCTCTTCTACAGGCACTAATCCCATCAGTGGAACTTCACTGTTATGACCTAATCAACTTCCAAAGCCTTTACCTCCAAATACTATCACAGCGGCATAAGAGTTTCTTCATATGGACTTGAGCAGTGAGACCATTGTAGAGAGAAGAAGAGTGAGAAGACACACTTCTTTCCTTTCAGGACTAGAGATAAAGGTTTCTTGCATTCTTTTGTTGTTGTTGTTTTTTGGGTTTTTATTTTTGGTGCTGGGGATAGAACCCCACATCTATTTTACCAGGAAATGATAAGGTACCTGGAATATGAGCTGTACGGACACATTAGCAACGAAAAGGAGAGTACCTGAAGGAGGAGCCCCAGGAACATGCTTACAGGTTTCCTTGAATAGACTAAGTTAGCTATGCAAGGCAGAAAGTCAGGGGGGTGGGAGCTTTTAGCTCAACAACTACTTGACCTCAAGCAGGGCTGAAAAACATTTGCGTTTCCGTTTTCTGCAACATGACACTCAGAGCATTGGGTGTCACTATCACAGGTTAGGCCTTAGCGCTGGAGCTAAGATGGCCCTTAGGTGAAAGGTTCTTTAATCCCAACCACATTTTAAAGCAAGTCTCAAAGGGATCAAACTGATCCACAATAAATATTAATAGCAAAGCATTAACATTTTTAAGAGGGGAAAGTAAATCCAAACTCAACAATATAGCCCTTATAGTTTGGGGCAAAACTGAAAATGGTAGGCAAAAATTTAAGATGGTAGGTTTATAAAAGTAGGACTTTAAGAAAATTCTTTTATATGTGCTCTAGGATTTGAAAAAAGTGAATAAAATAGGTATTGAACATATCAAAAATGAAGCAATGAAAAATTTAGACTAGAATATGTGAAATAACAAATTTTAACATCAGCTAGACGCTGAAAAAGAATAGATCAATGAACTCAAAGATACAGAATTTAAAACTATCCAAAATAAGCACAGAAAAAAATAATAAAATACAATCAAACAGCATCTCAGTGATCTGTGAATCATTTTAAAGTAGTGCAAGCATTATATGATTAATGATTTAGAAGAGAAGATGCAAAAATATAAATTTGGAAAAAAATGACCAAAATTTTTCCATTTTCATGAAATCTATATGCCAGTTGGTTCTCAAAACTTGGTGAACTTCAAGTAGGGTAGAGAAAAATCACAGTGAGGCACATTATAATCAAATAGCTGAAAAATCAATGATAAAAGAGAGTATCTTAGAAGGAACCAGAGAAAAATTACACACTACTTGCTGAGGAAGCAAAATAGGAATATTAGCACATTTTTCTTCTGAAATATTCTAAACCAGAAAACCATATTGTTATATTTAGGTGGGTAAATATAAATGTTCCTCTGCATTTAAAAATTGACTTTTAAGAGCAACAGTAAGAATACATTGTGGAGATTATAACATATGTGGACATAAGTTAATGCCAGCAATAACTAAATAAGCTCGAGTCAGGATTATAAAATTGAAAGATTCTCATAAATTAATGTATAATACTGTTATATGATTACTTGAAGATATGATGTAACATTTTGCAAACATGAGAATCACTACTACAATATCAAACTGAAGGGTACTGATATTAAGTGAATAATGGAAATAAAAGAGAATACTAACATCCAAAACAAGTCAGGAAAAGTGGAATAAAAGGACCTAAGTAAATTAAGATACACAACATATGAATAGATTGAATAATTCAATATTGTTACTATAACTCCATCAATTTGAGCTATAGAAAAAATTTCAATTAAGATCTCAGCAAGAATTTTGTAGAAATTGACAAATGGAGTCTGAAAATTGTATGTAACACAAACTACCTAGAATAATCACAACACTTTTAAGAAGGAAGTGTAATGTTGAAGAAGTAACACTATCTGATTTCAAGACTTATTGTATACTACACTACCACAAAGGAAATGAAATACTGATATAATGACAGAGGTTTACATTGGTAGAACAATATTATTCAGAAATATATATCTGCATATACAATTAGTTGGGTTTACCAAATTTGTCAACACAATTTAATGGGAAAAATGATTCTGGGACAATAGGATATCAAGAAAGACAAAAAATAAATATCTTTCTTAAACTTCAAAGAATCAAAGCTGAAAAGTCAGTGAAATCTAGAATTTTTGTGGTTTAGGTCCTGAGGAGACACATACAAAGCAAAGAAGAGATTGTTTCTTATTGCTATGCTCACCAATAGCATAACATCTGGCAGTTCTCTTGGGATGTAAATGGCAGCACATCTCATATCTGACGATGCTGTTCAGCCCATGTATTAGGTAATACAAAGTGTTCATATTTATCAGTACACGTTAACTCTGGAATAACTACTAAAGTACTAACAATTCTGGTGGACAGAGGACTTGCCAAGTTGGTGGAAACCCAAGTACCAACCTGTGGAGCACACGAATATGGTAACCGCGGTGATGTGGGTAACACTGTGAATGAATTTAGTAGTATGAGCTCCCTCTCTATAACCTTAGTCTATCATTACTGCTTGATATCCACATATGTAGAGATAGACACTGAGTCCTCCGATGGCACCATTCCACAAGGATGCCAATTAACCACGGTAGAGGCAGGATTGAATAATGATATAGCCAGTTTTAAAACCGTACAAAGAAAGGATTTCATTTTCTGGATGTGTAATTATTCTAAACCAACAACCCTGGTATCATCTTGTGCTCCTAATAGGTAAAATACACAAGTATGCGAATAAGAGATTTAAACTCTGAATGTCATTGAACATCACCCTGAGATACTCGCTTGGCAAGATTGAAATTTCTAGACCCATAACTTTGGATCCCGCTGGTGTAGAAATTCTGGTTAACAAAGGTAGAATACATTGACTCTGGGACATTGCAAGAATCTCAGTGAATTTAAACTACAGTGTATGATTGATTGCTACATGGAACTTTTTCTGAGGGGCCCAAAGAGAAGTGTCATTTTTGATAGGGCTAATTGATGTGAACGTCAGGGAAAAGTAAAGGGACTTCTACAAGATGAGAGAAGGGAAGATGTTTAAGTACTACAGCAGTCTGAGAAGACACAGCAATCAGGGCTACAGAACACTCATGGGCCGAGATCTGAGTCATCCAAAGTTAGGTGAGTCAGACTAGCAGCTATGCTATTTAAAGGTGAAGGGAGTAAAAATAGGCAGTTAGGAAGTGCTTTAGTCAGCTTGGCTTGCTATAGCAAAATACCATTGTCAGGCAGCTTAAAAACAGCAGTCTATTCCTCATAGTATGGGGGATGAGAGGCCCCAAATCAAGATTCTGGCAGATTTATTTTCTGGTGAGGATTTCCTGGCGTGAGGATGGCAGCCTTCTTGGTTTGTCATATGCCAGGTGGGGGTGTCTCTTTTTCTTCTTATAAAGACACTAATTCCATCATGGGTCCCACCTCTATGATTTCAAAACCTTATTACTCTTCAAAGGCCCTACTTCCAGATGCCATAACATTGAGTGTTAGGACCCAATGAGTTTTGTGGGTATAAACAGTCCATAACAGAGAGGGTGATGCTGACTATCAGTTGCAGCCTCCAGATTTAGATTTGCTGCAGCTGGAAGGTGCATAGTTCTTTCCTCTCATAAATTTCCACCAGGATAAAGGAAAAATAAAAGTAAAAACACATAAAAAACATACAAAAGCTTCTTGCAAAATATGTGAATCAGATTCAAGTGACATGAATTGTTTACAGAGGACCTTGTGCTCACTCCCTCTTCACATTTCCTAAACTACTTAGTATTATGTGAACTGCTGGAGGCTGCTGTCTAATAGAACTGCTTTCTGTGATGTCCTTTTCCATTTCCTGAGGCATCCTGTATTGAACACTGGTGAATACAGGGGTAGAAATCAGTCAATTGCGACAACTTTCAAGTGCTCTGAAAAGTCATCCCATTTCCAGAGCCCAACATCTTTGTCTTTAAATCTTTCTTCTTTTTCTACTCCTATAGGTGTTAATTCCAAGAACACTACCTAAACAAGCCTTTGTGCTAATTTAATGGTAGACCTGATTCCCAGGGAAAACTACCAACAACTCCAAAGACTCGAAAACAGATATGCAAAACTGAAAACTTCAAGGCAACAAATTACTTCCCTGGAATGACTCATCAAAGTAATAAAACTCTAGTTATATTGACCAGTGAATGCATAGAAAATATTTTAAATATTCAGAATTAAAACCTGACATCAGATAGTGTGAAGATGTTAAAATTATAAAAGGATATTATGAAAAAATTTTGTCCCTTTAAAATTTTAAATTTTGATTATAAGGACCTATTCATTTTTCTCTTTTCCTTTACTTTCCTCCCTTTCTGCACTCCTTTTTTCCTTCTTCTCTCCCTCTCCTGCTCTCTCTCGCTCTCTCTCTCTCTCTCTCTCTCTCCATGGGATTGACCCATGGCATCATACATGCCAATTTAAAAAATGTGCTAAGACAGAAAACACTAAGTTTAATGGTTTAATGGTGAAATCTATCACAACTTTAAAGCATAAAGTATTTAAATATTATGTCAAAGTCCAGAGTTAAAAAAAAAAGGAAGAAGGCTTTTTCAATGATTTCAGCATCTAATATAACATTGACAAAAATAGTAAATGATAGTATAACAAGACAAGTATATACTGATGAGAAGGGAAAATCTTAAATGTTTGAAAGTTTAATACAGTAGTGATTGGAAAATGATAGCCTAGTATTGTACTAGAAAATCAATTATAATTTATATAATCACAATAACATGTTGAAGTGAGATATCACTTGGTCCTAGTAGTCCAAAAAATTGCAGTTGATAAAATTTGGTACCTTTGTCTGATAAAAATTCTCATACAAATAGGAACAGACATTCTTAACATGATAAATGATAACTAGCAAGTTCCTAGAGTTATAATGATTCTTTAAAATCTCAGAGCATTTTCCTTAATACCACAAATATGACAAATATACATAATGTCACTACTTCAAGTCAATGTGGTAATAAGTAATGACTGTAGAAATCCAATAAAAAATGCTTAATGAGGAAGAAAACATAAATCATTCTCTACATTTAAATGTCACACATTATATATTCCTTAGTTCTGTTAACATTAATTCTATTACTCTGAAAACTGGTATGAGAGACAACTCTACGATTAGGGTGAAAAAAGTGAGGCGCTGACCTCAACACAAAATGTAAATGATCACTGACAAACAGTGGTTAGGATAAATAACACGTTAGTGCAATATTTTTCCAAATTAAAATTCATGAAAAATTCACAGTGCCTTCTAGTTTTGTATGTAAGGAGCTTGGAAGTTGCCACAATATCCTAACAAGTAAAAAGTGTTGAGCAAATTGAAATTTCAACCTCAACTCATAAAAATTATTAAGTCACAGAGCAAATGACTGAATTCCCAAATAGAGAGAAAGACAAGTGAAAACAGAGATTCACAACTTACTAGAGCAAAAACTTATGAAGAAAAGTCTCTTTGGAAACCAGTGCTGCAGTACAGAAGCCAGAATTGTGATTTATCAATTGCTGCAGACTCAGTGTGACAAGTCTGAGCCTGCAGCAATTAAAGATTCTAGAGGAACCTTGTCACTCTTGTCCCCAACTTTTGTGAATTTTACTTCTAGGAGCTCAGACTTGCTGTAAATATCAGAGAAAAAGTCATGTGTATACATGGTAAGTTCAAGGGAAAAGTAATACCTTGAAATATATCAGAGTACTTTGTTTTTAACAAGTTCTGCCAGCTGGTTGACTAGTTAAACACAGCTGAATTTGCTGAGATTTGGGGAGAGCCTAACTAGAGAGAAAGAAATACTCAACTCTGGATAGATACTTCACAGTTTCCACATGACAAAAGGGAAATACACCACTCCAGCCTACTCTATCCATTCTGCATCACTTAATGGGTGAAGAAAAAACCTGAAAAACACATATGTTCACAGTTCACAGGCATAAACTCACTAAAATACTGAAATCTAATAAAAATAATATAGAATGTTTCCCCTTACCACATTACTAAAGTATAGCATATCCAGATACTTAGAAAAATCTACCAGACACACTAAAAGGCAAAAGCATGCTTTGAAGAGAAAGAAAAAGTATCAGAACCAAATATAACAGGTATGTCAAAATGATCAGACTGAGAGAATATAGCAACTATGATTAAAATGCTAATGGTTCTAAAGGATACAGTAGATAGCATGCATGGACAAATGGCAGTGTGAGTGCAGAGCTAGAAATGTTTCTAATGAGCCAAAAATGAAGGCTAAAGATAAAAACTACTGTTAACTAAAATGAAGATTGCTTGTGATGGATTCATTAGTAGGCTAAAGTAAAACGAAATCTCTGAGCTTGAGGATGTACTAGAAACTTCTAAAATTGAAAAACAAAGAAAGAAAAAAACTGCAAAAAGCACAGAATATTCAAGAACTGTATTAAAGATTAACACATATATAACTAGAATAGAAGTAGAAGAATGTGATATAAAAGGACAGAAGATTTGAAAAACTAATGACATAGAATTTTCAAAATATTACTATCAGATACCAAATCATAGATCTTGGGAAGCAAGAACACAACAATTGGGATAAATTTCAAACCTAGGCATACCACACTTAATCCTCAGAAAATAGAAGATTAAAAAATATACCTTACAAGATACTGTAGGAAGTACCTTTTCTACAAAGGAGCAGAGATAAGAATTGAATATGGCTGCCCTTCACAAAGGCAAGAAGTGAGTAAAGTGAACTATTTACAGTGAAGAGAGAAAGAAGGGGAACAAAAAACCAACCCAGAATTCTGTTCTTTGAAAAATAACAAATTTCATATTCAAGAGAAATGGAAAGAATTTGTTGCCAGTACATCTGCCCTGGAAACAAATGTTTAAAGTACCTTAGAGAAAAGGAAAATGATATGGTTCGAAGAATCAGATCTAAAAGGGGAAGAACATCAAAAAAGGAATAAATAAAGCTAAAAGTTTTACTTTCTGATTCTTAACTGATTTCACAAATAATGGTTTATTGAACATATTAATAGCAAAAATATATTTGATTATGCATGCTCTCATATATATAGTCATATGCTTAAATATAATTAAAATGAATGAAAGCAAAAATAAAAGGTATGAAAGAGAAGAATTACGATTATTTAGTTATTATAAGGAGGTCATACTGCCCATGAAATGGTATAATGTTATTTGAAAGGGGGAACTGTAAATGTACATTTCAAACAAACCACAACCAAAAAAAAAAAAAAAAAGAAAAGAAAAAGAAAAACTACAACTAACATGCTAAGAAAACAATGAAACTATATAAAATACTCAAAACCACAAAGAGCAGAAAAACACTGGTAGAAAAATAAGATTCACAAAAAAGGGAATGAATAGAAACTAGAAACAAATACATAGATATTAATCCAATTTGTCAATAGTCACTTTAAATATCATTGATTTATATGCACCAATAAACCAATTAAGAGTGATTGCCAGATCGAATTCAAAACAAGATCCACTATAAATTATCTAAAAAAAAAACCTCGGTTTAAATAAAAAAGACACATATACATACCATACGCAGTCAGACGAAGGAAGACATGTTATGCTTCCATTAATTGAAAGAAAATAGTAGGCATATCAGTTTCAGTAGCTTCAGAGCGAGTGAGTTATCAGGAATAAATCAGTATGGCCCTTATAGAAACTCTTGTGAAGTCTCTTCAAAAACACTACAAATAGAACTCCAATATTATCCACCAATCCTATTTACATGCATATATCCAAAGGAAGTGACATCAGTATTTCCAAAGAACATATGCATTCCCATGTTCACTGTAGCATAATTCATAACAGCTAAGATATGGAATTGACCTAAGTGTACATCAATAGATGAATGAAAAAAAGAAGATGCAAAACATACATGTTATGTATATAAATACTTGTTAACCTTTGGGAAAAAAAAAATTCTGTCATTGGTAACCACACGCAAGAACCAAGAAGTCGCTATGCTAAGTGAACAAGAGCTGGGAACAGAAAGATCAAACAGGGCACGATCTCAATTGTACATATGAAATCTAAATAAAAGAGAATTCACAGAAGTGGAAAGTATAATAGTTACCAGATGCTGGATTGAGGGATGTTAATCTACATTTAGCATTAATTTCATGGTTAAAAAAATAGCTTTCCCACTAAGACTGGTACAAAGTAAAGCCATCTGGCGCCATTCCCTTTCACCTTTGTGCTGGAGGTCATAGCTAATGAAGTTAGACAAGAAAGGAAGTAAAACTGCCTTTGATCATTGATGATGTGACTATCTATGTGGAAAAACAACAACAACAACAAAAGATAAAAACAAAGATCCTTCTAAGAGCTAATAAACAACTATAGCAAGATTGCTGAAGAATACACAAAATTCAATCATTTTTATATTTACCAGCAATGAAGAATTGGAATTTGAAATTAAAAAGACAGTATAATTTACATCAGTACCCTCACGATGAAAGCTTGAGGTATAAATGCAACAGCATATATTCAAGATCTACATGAAGAACACCATAAAACTTTGATGAAAGTAATCACAGAAAAACTAAGTAAATAGAGATATATTTCACGTTCATGGATCGGAAGACTTCATATCATCAAGATATCAGTTCCTCACAACTCGATCTTCATGCAATTTTCATCAAAATCCTTCAAGCTTATGGCCTGGATGCTGATAATCTTTTTCTAAAATTTATGTGGAGAAGCAAAAACCAAGAATAGAAAAAAGGAGAAAATTGGAGGACTGATACCATCCGACTTCAAGATTTACTGTAAACCTACAATAATCAAGAAAACATGATTTTGGCAAAAGAATTAAAAACAGATCAGTGGAGCAGAAGAGAGACCCCAGAAATAGGCCCATGTAAATATAGTCAACTCATCTTTGACAAAGTCAAACGATGAAGAAAAGAGTCTTCAAGAAATGTTGCAGAAATGATAGGAGAGCCACATATCAAACGCTGTTTCTGGACACTGACTTTGAATCCTTCTC
Organism: Hystrix cristata; assembly: GCA_004026905.1. Lineage (NCBI taxonomy): Eukaryota > Metazoa > Chordata > Mammalia > Rodentia > Hystricidae > Hystrix > Hystrix cristata. The sequence goes on along the minus strand of PVJO010005038.1, from coordinate 27,621 downwards.
AGAAGTTAACTCAAATTGATGAACAGACCTAAGCACAAAATGTGAAACCATAAGACTCACAGCAGGACACATCAAAGAAATTGTGTATGATCTTAGACCTGGTGATGCCTTCTTAGATATGACCCCCCAAAGCATCATCCATGAAAGCACTGATAATTGTTATTCAAAATATATAAAGAACTCTCTAGAGGGTGAGAAAACAAGCAAATTTTAACATGTGGCAAAGATCTGAACAGATTCCTCATGAGAAAAGACAGACAAGTGGCCAATAATCATGTAAAAAACATGTTTGATATCCTGTTATTACCGAAACAACTTACAATGCAGATCGCAGGGCACACATACTAAAATGCCCCAGTCCAGAGCAATGAAAACATCAAACGCTGGCGAGAGTGTAGAACAGCAGGATTTCAATTCATTGTTATGCAGAAGAGTGTAACCACTTTGAAAGAGAGATTGGGAGTTTCTTACAAAACCAAACATACTCTTACCATGTGATCCAGCAATTACTCTCCTTAGGGTTGACCAAAAGGGACTGAAAATTTACATCTATACAAAAACAAACAAAACAAAACAAAAAAACAACCTCCTCCCAAAAAAACCAAACCTACATATGGACACTTAAAGCAATTTTATTCATAGTTGACAAAACATAGAAGCAATCCAAATGTCTTTAAATAAGTGAATGTATAAGCCAACTATGGTACATCAAGAAAATGGAATATAATTCAGTGCTGAAAAGCAATGACCTATAAACGATGAAACGTCATAAGATAAACTTAATTGCACACTACTAAATGAAAGAAATAAATTTAAAAATGGTATGTACTATATTATTCTAATACATGACATGGTAGCAAAGACCAAACTATTGAAACAGTAAAAATTTCAGTATATGTCAGAGGTCAGAAGGGAGGAATGGATGAATAGCAGAAGCATAGTGGATTTTTAGAGGACATAATCCATATGATTCTACAATGGAAGGTACGTATTATTACATATTTGCCCAAACTGCAAAATATACACCACCAAAATTGAGGCAAGGTATGTGGTACAGACTCTGGGTGATAACTAGGTGTCAATATGAAGTCATCAGTTGTAATAAAGTTATCACTTTGGCGGTGGATGCTGATAGAGGGAGACTCTATGCACATGTGAGGGAAGGGATGCTGATAGAGGGAGACTCTATGCACATGTGAGGGAAGGGGGTACTGGAAATCTTCACACATTTTTTTTTTCTGTGAAAATAGGACTTCTCTAAAAATAAAGCCTAAAAAATTCATGATAAAGAAAATTATAAGAAAGATGTATTTTTGTTGTTTGTTTGAGGAACCTCTGTCTGGTGCAAGATAAAAAACTGTTTCTGGTAGGTTCCGTTCTGAACACAGAAGTTTCACATCCCTGATACAGGTGGGTGGATGAGTGTTGACCATAGGATAGGACGGACTGGGCAATGCACACCTTTATATTTAGCCATGTTTTTAATTTAAATGTATTTTTAATTTTTTTTTTTTTACCAAGAACATGTATTGGTACATTGTATATATAATGATCATAATCAACATGATTATTTTGTACCTGCACATGATGTATCTTGGTTCCCCCTTTCCTCTCCCTTCCCTTCCTTTCACCAAGTGTTTTTACACTTTTGCAACAAGTTTATTTACATTTTTCCATTTTTTTCTCTTTCATCTTTTCTTTTAACCTTCCTTCTTTATCCGCCTTTTCCCTATCTAGTTCTCCTCTCTTTTGAATACTATCTTTTTTTTTACATAATATCTATTATACTCCTTTGTCCTTATTTACATTATAGTTTCTCATATCAGAGAAACAATTCAATGTGTACTTATAAGTGTCTGATTTATTTCACTTAACAGTGTGTTCTCAAGGAACATCCATTTACATACAAATGACTCTAGTTTATCCTTCTTTATTGTGGTGTAGTACTCCATTGTGTAGAAAAACCACATCTTCTTTAGCCATTTATCAGTTGGTGGGCATTTAGGTTGTTTCCAAGACTTAATAGCTAAGTCTTGGAAACAATTTAAATGTGTTTTAAGTGGTGTATGAAAACCTAAAATGTATATGTTTATGGAAGTATCATGTGATATTTCAGTACAAGTATACATTGTGTTAAATATATCTTTATCCTGGAACAGTTATCTTTTTTGTACTGGGAATTGAATCCGGGGTCTTTGCCTTGTGCTATATCCCAAACCCTTTTTTGATTTTTTAATTTTGAGATAGGGTCTCACTAAGTCACTAAGTCACCCTCAAAATTGCAGTCCTCCTGCCTCAGCCTCCCTCAGTGCCAGACTGCAGATGTGTGCCTCCATACCTGGTTCGTTTATTATCTCTTTATGGTGAACCATTCAAACTTTTTCTCTTAGCTTTTTGAAATATATAGTATATTACTGCTATCTATACTCACCATACTGTGCAATAACACACTAAAATTTCTTACTCCTCTCTATCTTTAACTGAGTACACATCGATCATCCTTGTCTCATCCCTCTCTGCAGAACTTTATCAAACTTTCCTTTTGGTGTAACAATGAAATTCTTAACATTTTGCATTCGTGTATATAGGGAATCGTCACTCTTTCTCCAGCACTGTTCCCCCCACTGTAACCTCCCAGGTCTCCTTCCCCTAACCTGACTTTCAAGCCTTCTTACTACAGTATAGCAGACCCTGGAGAGTTACAAAGCAGCCCAGAGGTCTCTGTAGTATTTCAGGTTCTGATTTCACATTATGTTACTTCCAATTATGGTCCTTTACCACTCTCTGATTAGTACTTAATTTTTCATGGTATTTTGCCTTTGTATCTCCTCCAAACATTTGATGAACGTGTGGAATAAACTTGCTCAATGTGAGGTATAAACACTGTTACTAGCTAAAACAAACCTTAAGTATTAAATGTAATTACCAATCTTTGAGTGAACAAGTGATTCATATAGCCCTTTAAAATTTTGTTAACAGTTACTTCTCAAACTACACACGAAGCCAATTTTAGAATATATTTCACCAAAAAAGCAGGCAACTTTTCAAAAAAGCTGAATTTTATTTACAGAGCAATAGATCTGGAAGAAGACATTATGAAGACTACTTCTAAGACAATTCAATTCTTGAAGTGTTAATTAAATCTAAAATAGGCAATGTGTGCCAATACTACAAAAGACTTCAAAAGTCCCTTCATCTGCCAAATGTTGCCCAATTTGAGCCCAGATTTTATTTCCCTAATGAACGCCATGTTCTACTCCTTGAAATCCAACTGAGAGGCATTGAATACTTAAAGAAAAAAAAAAAAAAGGAAAGAAACAGTCACATGTATTTATATGCAAATTTTATGAACAAATAGAATTACTGAACAAAATGGACATTTTCCATGACTACATCCCAAGACGTAGAATGATTACATTGGTAGTTTAGAGAAACTGGTTTTTACTTGGTGACTTTGAGGAAGGGAATTTAGGTGGTACGAATAGCGAGAGCTTTCTAAGACTTAGGTTCCAGGCACAATTCTATTCTGCCAGTATTAGTTTTCTCATTTATTCTCCACAACAGTCCTCTTGAATCTCCATTTGTATATTTTTCATATGAGGAAACTAGGATGTATAAAATCACTACAGAATTTTCCCCAGTTTTAAGTTCAGGACATGCTACCCCAAATACGGCACACTGAGTATTTAATCTGAACAGAAAGACAGCACCACAGAGGGATAGATCCCTCTGAACTTCTCCCCTCCTCCCCCCTCCTCAAGGACATCAGACCAGAGACAAAAAGGAAGCAGGTCTTAAAACCTCCTGACCGTCCTCTGAAAATAGGTCCTATTACCCTCCTTCTAGAAGTGTCCTCCCCTATACCCGGAGGGAAGGAATACTGAGGTAGGAATACTGAGGAGAATCTGAACAAACCGGCCTGGGCACATTCTCCACCAGTTGATTATCATTTGCTCTCCACCTCATGGTGTCTCCTCACGTTTCTCTCTAGCTCTCTATTTCTTCGTCAGACTTAGCATAAAATATTTTCCCCTGTCTATTGGGCTGTTCATTTCTAAGGGCTCCCATATTACATAAAGCCTTTATTAAATAATTTATATGCTTTTCTTTTGCTAATCTGTGTTTTGGACTAGGGGTCTCAGTCCTAAAACTAGCATTGGGTGAGGAAAATACATTACTTTTTCTCCTCTGTAGTTCTCCAGCTTGCCTGCAGAAAACTGAACTATAGTTCTCTTCTTGCCTGGAGAAAAGCCCATGTGATAGTATACACTGCTGGCAAAAAGACTTGACATATCACATTCTTAACATACGCTTCTAAGTCCTCTACTCACTTTCACCAACCTACAGTTTACAACTATTCTTTACTTTCTCTTTTATTGATTAGCTCATTGGTATTTCATGACTTGTAAAGCAGGACTTGTATATCACATAACAGCAATTTGAGTCCTTTAAAAAAAAACACTGGCTATATTTGTATGACACATAAACATCAAGAAAATGAGTACCTGAAAGAATAATACAGACCCTCCCCAATGCCAAGGAACTGGAATTGTATTTGCTCCCTATTCCAGAGTGGATACTCTCTCGGGGTACTTAAGTGTGAAGTAGAACACCTGCCCCTCTTTCCCATTAAGCAGAGCAAACAACTGACAAACAGAACAGTAACAACAACAAAAATCTTACTGAAGCAACAATAGAACCCGAACAGTTTAAGAACAGAATTGTTGAAAGTTTTGCTCCCATTTTACAAAAATGTTCATCTGAGCATCATGCTTCCTCACGCAGGGCAGATGGTGCAAAAGTTCAGTAGGTTAAATAACAGACATTGGCCATTATAATTTAATGCAACAAGCTCCCAAAACACAAGAGTCATAAAAAACTCAGAATCTATAATCCACTGAAAAATCGGGCTACCAGCCAAGTACTCCAGCAGCTTCAAACATCAGGTAACTTCAAGTGTATGATTCGAAAGTGACAATGTGTAATTTCCGAAGAGCTCTGGGTAGGTAAATAGTGATAAGGTGACGACTTATTTGTGCCAAGTATTTATTTCTTTGCTGATTACGCCTGCTCCCTGGAGGTTAGGAGTCTATCACCTGCTGTTCCTTGGTATGAAGAGCTGAGAATGTAACACAGGTGGAGCGAGCTCTGTTCTCAGGGCTGCTGCTGCCCTGAGATAAGGCTGCAGGTTGGAGAAGTGCTCAGTCTGCCTGCCTCTGAAGGAGCAGGAACAGCCATCAGTAATACACAGTCACTTCTCTGCTGTGATGTCAAACAGCATTGCGCGACACACACAGATGAGCTTTTCATGAAAAGGTGTTATTTAAATCACTCGGAATCCCTATAGCTCCATCCTCTCGGGTTTTGTGTTGTCTCTCCCTATGTATCTTTTCCCCCTCTTCTCCCGGCTCATTCCCTCCCTAGGTCTACTGCCAAAATGGACTGATTTAAGAACCCGACTGGAGAAGTGGGTCACATTTCTTTACTGGTTGCCTTAGATGTGTTTGTGGGCCATTTTTTAAACATCTTTTTCATTCTCCCACCGCAGCATCACATCTCTAAACATAACACTGCAAAGACCCACTCTGCCTGTTCGGAGACATGCATTGTGTGGGCTTATGACCCTGTAATTAAAATAAGACAACTGCTGGAAGCCAAAAGAAGATAGCTGTAATCTCTACCACTATGGAATGGTATATAGTTCTTAACTTTATCAAAGGACACAGACCATTTTATCAAAAGCTTCTAAATATGCAAATACAACCTCTTTACCTCTCCTCCCTGCCAATGTATGGTAGTAGAAAGGTCAGATTATGCCACCCAATAGTGCTTCAGATAATGTATCAGTGTGATTTCTGCTTAGAGGGGACAACAGCTTTGGTTTCCTGTGAAAAAAGAGGTAGAATGTACTCAGCAGAAGGCGTTAATACAATCAAACGCTGCTCATATTACCAAAGCATTTCCAGTTCTTTTGCTCTGACAGGTCCTTGAGTACCATGTTTCCCCCTCTTAGCTTGGATACTCTGGAGATTTCTGACTAATAGGCTGAGATGATTTTCACTGGTACTTTTTTTTGTCTTCATCAGGAATACTGGGCACAAGTGGGAAAATCTGAAAACACTGATCTAAATTCACTCTTACATGAATTTTAAGCAGTTAACTTACTCATACACATTGTTTCAGTTAATTTTAGATATTTAGTGACCAAATATTTTAGTAAAATTCTTCCAAATATTTCCTCAATTTCTGTTACAATACAAGAATCTTATCTTGTATTATTGATATGGCATTTGGATTCCCCCGTTATACCCAAAGTGCGCTGCATCTTATTAAAACTGATTGTTGCAGAAACAGATAAACCTGACCTATCAGTGCTAGGCCGCATGTTCACACTCTGCCATGCAGCAAGGTAATTTAACTAGAATTTAAAATGTTTTTTGAAGCTTACATTCCTTTGCATAGACATTTAAGCAACTCTGCCAAATGTAAATTACAGTTTATATTATAACTAAATATGATTAGTAATTTATTAAAATTATTTTCAAACATTTATATATAAATACACATGTATATATATAAATTTTAAACTTTAGCTTAATTATAAGGTGTTGGATAATTTGTAATTCTTAGAAGAAAATGATTTTCCAAATGAATGCACTTCTAATTTTATGTAAAATCCAATTAGAAATAGCAATACAGTGTTCTCTTAGCAGACTTCATCTTCTATTAAACACATAAGCGCTAGGCTACAGCCTTGTTTTTACGGTTTTCTGCAGTTTGACCACTCCCATTTGGCTCCTAGAGGCTCAGGTATCTGCCTGTCAAGCCATATTTTATAACCTGGGCATCTTTACCCTTTTGAGATGGTCATGGTTTCACATTTGGGATGCTGGAGGTCGCTTGCCTTCTCCAGTCTATAATGTGTTTCCAACTTGACATCCTCAATTGCTGCCCCGGTCAATAAACACTTGCAGAAAAGGTTATAGCAGAAATTTTCTGTAGTATCCTCTCTGACCTGGTGTCTCTTCCTTCCTCCAGTAACTGCTACCTTGGGAGCAACAACTCTAAGAAAAATTTCCTTCCCTCCTATGATCTTTTGGTGGCTGGAGAGCTCGTTATTACATTCTTGACGCCACATCAATAATCCATATTAACCATATCATTAAAGGGGGTGGCCTCTGAAAGGGCACAAGGTGAAATAGTCTCTGTGAAATTAGGAAGCACGGTCCACAAGATCATACTCACTATTAACATTGGTTTCCAACTGCAAGGCACGGGATTTCCCCAATACATGCTCAGATTCGACAAATCACCAGAAGGACCCACAGAACTCACAGAAAGCTATTATCCTTACATACTCACAGTTATGATCTACGAGTATTTCCTGCAATCAGGAAAAGGTTACAGATTAAAATCAATCAAGGGAAAACAACACAGGAAAAGAATCACAAGTAGGGGGATTACAAAGGTGAAGTTTCCATTGTGTTCAAGAAATATTTTTCTTCTGGCATTACTGTGTGACAATGTGTGCAGAGTACCAGCCACCATGAAAGCTCATCCTGTCCTTAATGTTCACGGAGTTTCCCTTCTGTTGGAGATTGAAAGGATACCACACAGCCCAAAGTCCCCATCTCACCTCACGTCACTGGCTATCCGGTGGCCTCAGACCTCAGGTCGATAAAGACACTTTTACCATAGAACATGTCCTAAGAGCCTAGAGATTGCCTTCCGGTTACTGAGTGCTCAGACCAGACTTCTTGGGTGAGGCTAACGCATTTAATTTGTACTTTCCAAATTCTTATATTCTTACAAGATATAAGGGGTGAGGATAATACACAATGAAAATTTCAATAAAATATTTATTACAGTGAAAGACAAATTGCCATTAATCTTCCTCAAACTACTTCTGTTTGGTTTAAAAACCATAGTTTTTGCCGCTCAGTGGAGCAGCTCTAGAACCATTTTTTTTTGTTGTTCATTTGTTTGTTTTTTTTGTTTTTTGTTTTTTTTTTTTTGGTGAGACAGAGTCACACCATGTAGTCCAGGCTGACCTTGAACTCACTATGTAGCTCAGGCTCATAGTTGATCCTCCTGCCTCAGCTTCCCGAGTGCTGGGATTACAGGCGTGCGCCACCACACCCAGCTGCAAGTCTTCTTTACTGAGTGTCTTTACAAACTGCGATATGAGGTGTGATCACAAATACAGGGAATGCTGCTGCTGAGCATTATCCAATGTAAAGACAGACTCATAAAATCTTTATGGTCTGGACTTCTGTGGTGTGACTTCTGGCTCTTCCCCAAAGTCAAAATGACTATGAAAGGCAAACATTCTGAACCGTCAGAGCAACCATGACAGCACAACTAAAAGCGCTCATGAAAGACGACTACCAGAACTGCTTCAGAAACGGCCCGAATAAGGGGTAACTGTGTTCTGAAAGAAGGGAATATTTTGAGGGCGTTAATGGCAATGCGTCTTTTACCGCAATAAATATAAAAAAATTAAACATTGACTGTATTCCTGATCACACTTTGTAGTTCTGAGAAAATGAACTTTGAGATCTTTGAGGATGTTTTAACCCTAAAAAAGCATCATTTGGTAACTCTGGATGACATACAAAGGCAAATTGTTCCAGTTTTTTAATGAATGTGTCCCAAATACACAGGGCTTACTGTTTGCCCCTATCATAAATACGCCTTTTAAGTAAAAATTATGTGACGCATACAAGCATGCTCCTTGAAAGGGGACCTTTGACTTTTTATACAGTGAAGTGGTCTCTATACATGGCGTCGTATGGCGGTTGGTGGCCATTATGGCAAAATTACTTCTAATGACATCATCTCTTCTGACCGGGCAACGAGCAAGGAATGCTTCGCAGTTGGGACAGATTTCTATGAAGACAAGGAAAAAAACTTACTGAATGCCACCGTCTTCATTTTTTATGACCCTTATTTAAACTTAAGCACTTCCTGTTAGCTATTCTCATAATGTAAGCATTTTCAAATGCAGCATCAATTTAGTCCGGTAAGAAAGATATTTGTAAATGTAACCCAAACGTTATACAGTAAAATTCTCAGGATAAAGTTCTCAACATAAAACCTGTGTGTGTGTAGATTCCTTTCAGATTGGTAGTTCTGTCTCCAATGATGGAGAACTCTTATTTACACGTGTAAAGTTTAACTGGTTTTCTATTTCCCAAGTTGCAGAAATTAAATTGCATTCAGTTTATCAGATCTATTAGTTTTGGCCACAATTATCTGCCCCATTAAATAACTGAGGAAAAGTTATAACAAATAGATCTTATTTCTGATTTTTATTCTTTGTACTTATTAGTAATACAAAAGTCAAAAATCTACACACACACACCAGCCTATCAAAGGGATAATGTATATTTTATTGCACCACTTGCTCCATAATTTTTTTTATTTTAGCTACACACATTGGACAGAATTATAACAAATTAAATAAAGAGAAATAACCACATCAATGCATTATCTAATTTTTTTAAAATTTTTTTATTTTTACCAAGAATGTGTATTGGTATATTGTATACATAATCATCATAATCAACATGGTTATTTTGTACCTGTACATGATGTATCTTGGTTCCCCCCCTTCCCCTCCCTTCCATCTAGAATATACAAAGAACTCAAAAAAATCAAAACTCCCAAATTTAAAGACTATATCTAATTTTTATACTTAAGTTGAATAAACTTTCATCAGATGTGTAGCATTTACTAATTTATCTCGCAAATGTCTGACACTCTCTCGGTATTTTTAGTAATATTCCTCGGAACACATCACACTTCTATGCAAATTGATTAATGAAGTAGGACTTTATGTGGCAAAAAGAAAGAACTGAACGTTTGCCTTGAAAATGAGAATTGGCTTTGCTAATTGGGTTATATCACGAACATTTTTCATAAATTGAGTGAACTAAAAATGTAGCTTCAAAATATCTTGACAAAAATAGCTTTAAAGTTCAAGAGAACATTTTAAAAAATTAATAAAATTATAACAGAATTTAAATACCTTTATTACTCCAACTCTGTATCAGTCAAGATTTCAATAGTCAGGGCTCTAAAATTAGTGTTTTTCAGGGTGGCTTATTTATAAAGGAATTAAAGGAGAGAGACTGTGTTATAGAAGAACCACAGGGGTCCAAGCAGGAGTTATGTTGCCACCACTCAGCCAAAAGTGCACAGGAAGAAAAGCTAATTGAAATCTGGAAGGAGAATTAGTCTTATAGGCATCGCTGTCTGGAAGTGAGTGACAGTCAGTCTGAGGCTGCCTTTTTATTATTATCTTTACTATTTTATGAGACAGTCACTGTGTTGCTCAGGCTGACCTGAAATTCCTGGCTTCAGGTGATCTTCCTGCCTCAGCCACTTTAGTAGCTGGGACTACAGATAAGTGGAACCATGTCCAGCTCTGGAGGCTGCTTTGAAGGGAAAGGACTGGAGAGCATTAATCCACAGACTTCTCTCCTTCAGGTTGTAACCAGCATTCTCCCTCAGGCTCTTGTCCTGAGAACAGGAAGAAGGGAGTGTACAGGACCTCACGAGGAAGGAACCAGGTGTGGTTTATTAGAAGGAACAAAGGCAAGCCCTCACTAGACAAGGTGGGGCTCCGAGGGAGGATGCTGAGATGCCTGAATCTAGGAGCTTGTATGCAGGTTTTGGTGAACAAAAGTTTGTCCCTGGAGGCACCGTCTGGTGCCGTTTTCAGACTTGACAGAAATGTGTTGATGAAGGTGTGCAGTTGCTGCTGTTGTGAGGGATTTCCTTCAGCAGATTTTACCAGTCATTTGTTCTTTGTGGTGCAATTAGGCCTTTGTCCCTTGTGCTCCAGTTTTCTGAGGTTTATTTCACTGTACTGACACTTGCCTTTAGCTTACCCAGGTCGTGCACTTTGTCTCTTTGTCTCCTGGTCCCAAGGCTATCTTCTAGGCTCTCCTTTAGGTGGGGTAGAGAAAGGGAGAAAGTGTTTGGGGTGCAACACAAGCCCCTTCTTATCATACTGAGTTCAACAAAGCGCATCTGGGAGACAAAGTTACAAGCATAACCAAGTGTTATTTGCAAAGGCTTGATAAAGTATTTTTTACTATCTCTCTCAACAGTCAAGATAGTAAATAATACTAATAACTAAGTTTGAAAAAATAATTTTGTATTTCATATTGTTCCATGTTCTTTGCTCTCAGCAAATCTGAAGGAAAACCAAATCCACTTGCTAAATGGTTTATAAAAAAATATTTCTATCGTAGTCTATTTTGTTATTTTAGAATGAAATTCTGAACGTACTCAAATAATTGAGTGATATGATTAAAACTCCAATCATGTCTATCAACTTACACATATAAACAAGTTTCTGAATAGTTCAAGTAATAAAATAAAAAAAGAGAAGTCATTTTAAATTGTCATATCTTAATAAATCAAATTTATTCATAAATAAGTTCAATAATTGAAAAATAGCTTTATCTTATTAAGATACCCACTCAGAAAATAATTTTATGTTCAAATTATTAAATTTGTGATATGCTTATATCATTAAGATAAATTATTTTCTAATATCAATTATTGTACAACTTAATCCAAAGGAGAAACAGTTTAATAAATGCTGTTCAACAAAACTTAAAATGTTTATATATATATATTTTATGATGGAAAAAAGATGGGTGCTGCTTAAGAATTTAATCATAAAATGACTTTATATTAGGAGGTACTATAATGGTGGAACTAAAATGGAAATGTGAATTCAGAATGAAAAAGACAAAAAAAGGATTTCAGAATATCATGAAAAAATTATCATTATTTTTTGTAAGCAAGGACTCCACCACTGAGCCACAACCCCAACCACTCATTTTATCAGTTTATTTTGAGATAGAGTCTCTCTAAGCCACCAAATTGCCTAAATTGCCCTCTAACTTGCTATTCTTCTTCTTCAGGCTCCCAAATAGCTGGATTACAAGTGAGTGCTACCATGCCCAGCTTCATTTGTATTTTAAATAATAGATGAAGATTTCACATTATTATGCTTCAGGAGAAAAAATAGGGGTAGGATATCTCTCCTGCAATGATTTACCCTGAGCTTTCTTACAGAGTGCTGGACTCTCAAATTGACATCCATTTACTGAAATCTTTCTCTTGTCTCTGATCTAATCATGCCTAGGAAAAACTTCCATTAAAATATATGCAAAACTATCTAAAAATTTACTTGTAGTTTTTTGTTTCTGAAATGTTTAGCATATGGCACTTTAATTCTCTCCTTCCTCTCTCTCTTTCTCTCTCTCTCTTCTCCTTCTTCTTCTCCTTTTCTTTTCATGGCGTTAGTATCAGATAGGATTTGTTTTTCCCAAATGCTTCATCAATTATACCTGTGTTATTTTATGAATGCGTCTTCTTAGTTTCTTCTCTGCTGCCATACCAGAGTGCCAGAAAATGGGTAATTTATAAATAATAAAAGCTCATTTGTTCTGGGATTGGGGAAGTCCAGGATCCAGGGGCTGTGTCTGATGAAGGCTTCTTGCTGTGGAGCAGCAGGGAGGAAGGGTGAGTAAGCATGTGTGGGAGAGAGAGAGCTCAGGCCCAACCTGCACTTTTTATCAGGAACTCTCGCTCCCACAGTAGTGCACCTACTCATGATAAAGGCACTCATCCACTCACAAGGACAGTACTCTCAGGCTCTAATCACCCCACAGAGCCTCCACTCCCCTTTAATATTCTTACAATGGCAATTAAATCTCATCCTGGGTTTCGGAGGGGTCATTCAAACGGTAACACATATATTGCAACTTTCAATACTTCATCAAATCTGTTTCTAAACTTTCTGTTTAGCTCCATTGAGACCTTTGTCTCGTGCTATGACTGAATTTTTTATTTGCAACACCTTTATAGAATATTTATAATTTTAATCTGTAGGGGAAATTATCCATTATAATTCTTCCTCAAATTTTACATAATTACGCTTCCAGATTGACTTCAGAATAATCTTTTCAACTTAAAAAATTGCCGCAGGATTGCTATTGGCACTACAATAAACTTACTACTAATGAGTTGGCTTAACCATCTCGGCTCAGTGGGAACTATTAGCCACAGTTTAAAAAACTCCCCACAGCTTCTCACCTTGAAGCTAGCTATTGTGAACATCAGTTGTGTCTCGAGTTATTACGTGGAATATGTACCAGTTGAGTTTGGGTTTTCATTGCTCTTTGTGTGTGTGTGTGAGATAATTAAAACTATAGATTATTTTGTGTAATCATAATCTTTTAATGCATACCTTCCAAAATTTCCAGGCTTTTTAAAAGATGAGCTGTTTAAAGTGGGGTAAGTTTTGCAAACCTGTAATACCAACACTTGGGAGCCTGAGGCTAAAAGATTGCCCTGAGTTTGAAGCCAGCCTGGGCTACAGAGCAAGACCCTGTCTCATCAATCAATCAATCAGTCAATCAGCCATTTATTTGAAGTATCTCCAATTTGAATTACAGGAATCATGTAAAGTTGATATTCTAAGGAAAGTCACTAGTCCAGATTTTATTGAATAAAGAAATTTAACAGTACTGTGTTTATGTAGATTTGAAGACAAAGGAAATGTTTTCTTTCACTCCTTCCTCCAGAGGTATGTGAAATCACTAGGTCTTGATTTATTTTTAAGTAGAAATTTGTTTTTTTCTCCATAAAATTCTTGCAGATTATTATTTGTTTTACTTTTATTTGTATTGTAAGAAAAATACTTTTACATTACTTTTTATAAAAACTTGTCATTCTTGATAATATTAAGAACTATGGTAGAGTGCAATATGTCTTTCTTCTTATTGAGATCTCATAAAGTTGAATACTATGCCAGTTAATTTCTAATACTTTTAAGTATTATTAATAACAAAAATGGGTTCCATTATTTAGATAACTATATTTTCTAATTTTCTTAATATATTTATTAGAACAATGTGAATAATTGATGATTTGGGATAGTATGTTCTTGTTCATCAAAAGGAGATTTTCTATTGATTTATGACACTATATAATATAGTAAAAGTGTTTCTCCAATTATTACTTTGTTATATGATTATTTTTCAAAATTAAGAATTTATACTGAGTGTTTCAAATTTTTGTAGCAATCAAGATGCATCACGTACAGGTACAAAATAAATGTGATGAATGTGATCATTATATGTAAAATGTACCAATACATGTTCTTGGTTTAAAATAAAAAAAAAAAATTTGTAGCATCTAAATTTCTTTGCATATTTTTCCTTTATCTTAATAATATATTGTGTTCTTCTATGTCTAGTTCCAAAGCATTCCTAAAATTTTCCCCAAATTATTTTCATCTTTGTGTAGTTCTTATTTTATTTCAATTTGATATAGTCTTTAATTTTATTTCAAAATTCAATGGTTAGATTACTTATCTATCACTTTTTAGTTTCTCATAAAATATTTAATACATTTTTTTCTAAAAATTTCAACTACATTGTATGCATTTTATATGTTCCTTGGTACAGTTCAATCTAGTTTTTAATATATATCGATTTCTAATATAGTCTGATAGATTTAGAAATATGAAAATATGACCAACTTATTTTTTCCTCCTTCCTTTCTCCCTTTTTTCTCTTTTCTTTCTCTCTCTCCCTCTCCCGTTTTCAATTTTCTAATACCACTTTTCCAAACTTGAATTCTAAATATCTTTTTAGATTTATTATGTCTTTAACTTTGTAACCACACGTCCAAGACATTGACAAGCACCATGACTTGTTTAGCCAGTATCTATTCTCCAGTGTTGCTTACCAACATACCATGAACTTTGTTTCAATTCCAGCATGAGAGGTTTAATTATTCTTGCTTTGGTTATTTAAGCCGGACTCATTCTCTTTGACAGATAGCAGGTTTCAAAACTGTCCATAAAGATGGGCTTGTGTTCTACTTCCGCTCAGCCTGCTGTAACTGGAAGTAGCTGGAGGAGTCACTGAGCAGGGGACTTTGACAGTAAAGCTGATGGTACGGGGAAGGCTTTTGCCTCCCTGAGTCTTGCAGTGGATGAAGCTTTCTGAATATGTGGTAGGTAGAGCTGAAACAATCATTCAATAGTTTAGGGGGAAACAAAGAAATTACAGAAATACTGTAATTATTAATGGTTATTCTATGCTTCTCCTGCATTATAGACTTTGTGAGCTTTTGCTGTGATAAACTCTGTACATCTAAATTGTTTTGGACACTGGTTGCTCTCAGGCTATTAAATTCTGACCAAAGATAGGGAACTTTGAACTTTTTTCTCTCTTGTTTCTCTTACTATTTTCTAGAGCGCAGATAACATGGTTCTATCTAAATCAACCCTTTTATACCATAAGGTGAATTTGGAATGGAAGCCATAAAAAAATATGCAAAAGAGGGGAGGATGCTGGTTCTCTAATTCCGCCGATCTCCTCTCCAACCATGAGTCGTGCATACGAACCTTCGTGCAGTAAAGAGCTAAACGTCCATAGCTGCCCCACTATTACTTTGAGTCTTTTGTCCCTTAAATTCAGAACTAATCTGAACTAAAACTGATGCTCAGATTCCTGATATTTTTTAGTAATACAATGAAGAGTGAGTGTTTAAATTCTTATTAAGTGAAATTATATATTTTGCCTTTTGCTTCTCTGCTTCTTCAATGGAAATCATTTGCTACATTTCAAAAAATAGAAAAACTTCAGTTATATGAGTAGATTGATAACTAATACTATTTATTCTACCCATTTCTTTAAGTTTTCTGTGTGGGGGATAAAAAGAAACTGCATCTAAATTTATCAGAATTGATTCTTCCAGGATATATTTTGAAAGCAACATCATACTTGCAAGCAAAACCGCTCACCTATATTTCTGGTTTTCACAGGCAGAGTTTTAAAGGAAATAATTCTCCTTATAGGATAACATTTAAACTTCCATATTTCAAAGCTATTTAAGATTTTAGGATCATAATCTACTTTTCATTTAATTTGGTATGTGATTTCACATATATATGCATATTTTTTTAAATGTGTTTCAATACTAATGTTCAGAATGCCTCTTTCCAAGTAATATGCTATTTGTCACATGATATAGACCAGATGTAAAGACCCTTAATTGTTCTAATTCATATATTCTAATTTTAATGGCATAAATAAAAGCTATCATCCAAATGTAGAGTTTTTTCTTGAGATCTTATATCAGGTAAACACTATGGCAAGTGGATTGGATATAGGAAGTGAATACATACACAGTTAATTAGTGATTAATATTATAAAGAATGTCCAAGGGAAAAGAGTAGTTTGAGGAAGACATTTATTTGGAGAAGTTCAAGTGACTGGCAGTCCAGGGTCCTTCAGTACCTTCCAGGTACCAGTCTCACTAGTCCTTGAGTGTGAAGGTGCTGTGTATATGAACACGGTCAACATTTTTATTGCCTTCAGCTTTGCTAGAGGATAGTCAAGCGATTTGCTGATGTCTAGCTACATTTTTACCCAAAACTTTATTTTATAAAGAGTCCCTAGGCTCAAATTTGAGGCATTTTTATACCTCATTTGATTGATGCTTCCATGCACTGTCCTCTGTGGTTTGGTAATATTTTAAATCCTTGCTTAAATTGTCTCACGATTAGATAACCAGTCTGTGGAGCTGCCAGAATATTTGTATTCCTTTTTCTCCGGCCAAGAGCTGATTTAATGTTCCCTGGGAGAATTTTATTGTTTGATGGCTGTCCTCATTTTGATGTCTGCTTTCTGCGTTTTACAAAAAACTTGTCATCTTTGGAGTTAGGCCTCCTCTACTTATCCTCCTGGTCCTATCACTTCCATTTTTTTGCCCCTCAATATAGAATTAGAAGGAAATCACACCTGATTTTAAAACTAAGTTCCGCTAGTGTTTTTTGAAGGTTGGGATTCTAACCTCTGAGCCCCTGTCCCATAAAATGCATTTTGACAAGTAATTAAGAGGTGATGTAACAGGGCCAGGCAATACTTGCTTAATAAAGTACAATTTCTCTCTCCCCCTTTTATCCATGCTGTAGTTATAATTAGTCCTTTCATACTGAAGGACTAATTCATCAGGGATTTGTAACAACAAATGTAGATTTTAGTCAATATTTATTGTATGTCTAATAGATATAAACAAGATTTTTTTCTTTTCTTTGTTTTTGAATTACCTGCTTGTTAATTTGTGATTCAGAACTTCCATGATTAATTGGATAATTATTCATTTTTAAATTAGATATGCATTGTTGAAGTATAGTAGTACCAAACTGTTATTACATATTTGGATGATTATATATTTTGGAATTTATTAATTATTTTAATGATAGAATAATGTATTAGTACTTTAGCACTTATCAAACTGTAGCCATCAACCTTGTAACCCAAATGATTTTATCCCCAAATAAAAATAGTACCAAGTATACATTTTTCCTTCTCTTAAGATTTAGACATTACTTTAAAGAAGACCTAAGAGATAAACCATTTACTATTTGAGTACATTGTACTACTTTTCTATTTTTCTGAGGATAAGGCTTAAGCAATAAATCTTTGTATTCAGTGTGACTTTTTATGTTCACATAATTACCTTAATCTCACCTGGACTTTGTACTTACACTTCAGAATTCTTAATGGTTTCTAAGTTCCCCAGCAATATTTTTCCAGTTTTACATATAGGGAAACTTCCCTCTTTACCAATGATGGGAAGCCAGAGTATTCTCTTGGTAGTTAGCTATGTTTGGTGTTTCAGCTACTGCAAAGTAGATTTATGACTCGTGTCTTGGTAAACTCAGGACTTAGAAATTAAATATCTTTCTGAGACTGAGGACTGAGATTCCATCTGAGGGTATTTCAGTATTTTAAAGAAATTAAGAGAAATATATATTTAAGAATAAAATAGGTAATATTTTAAAAATTCAAAACACCTTTCATTAGTCATTGTTTAAAGGTACAATCCAGGGATTTGCCCATTAGAAACAAAGCTTCCATGTGGGACTAGAGTTGATACAGGCTGTCTCTCTGCTCTCTGGGAGGGAACATGAGGTTATAGCTCCCTGAGCACCTCCAAGATCTGAGCATACACAGAAACTTACACATTAAAACACGCAAAGTAGTTAGCCCGTCTCACAACAGAAGTGGTCTATCAACGCTCCCATCCTGAGCAAACCTAAAGAAAGGAGAAACTGCTATATCTCTGACCAAAGAGAGAAGTCATATTTTTAAATAGTTGATGAAGACTGACAACGGGCTGGTGCGAAAGTTTAGAATCCCCAGCAGTCGGGAGCAAAGAAAATCTGTCAACAACCTGCTAAGTCTTTCCTCTGAGCTTTAATGAGCAGTCGTAGGAAAGAGTGTGGGCAGCACGGGCGAGCTGAAGCAGGTCCACGCGAGGGTCAGATGCGTGGGGACTGCTGAAGGCCGAGGAGCGGACAGCTGACCGGAGAGAAACTCCTAGTGAGTGCAGGTACTGATCAAGCAGT
This sequence comes from Hystrix cristata, assembly GCA_004026905.1. Taxonomy (NCBI): domain Eukaryota; kingdom Metazoa; phylum Chordata; class Mammalia; order Rodentia; family Hystricidae; genus Hystrix; species Hystrix cristata. The sequence goes on along the minus strand of PVJO010005038.1, from coordinate 9,167 downwards.
AGAACGACGAGGGTGGCAGGTCATGATGAGAAGGTCGCCAATCCCCCTATACCTTGTGCTGAGTAGAGTGAGGCGTCAGTCTGCGGTTAGAAGAGCAGCCTGCAATGTGCAGGCGCACAGAGATTACTGAAGTCTGAGGACTGAGCAGAAGAAGTCAGAGAGCCCCAGTCTGGGTCTTAGAAAGGGCAGGAGGCTGCTCCATCTGTGGTTGCATGTGGGGAAAGAAAAACAAGGTAAAAGTCCCCAAACTGTGTGAATATGAGACCTGGGACAGGGAAACAGAAATAGGGTCCAAAAACTCAGGTCCCGACTCCGCTAAAGGAAAGTTTCTGAACTCACACCCAAATAATTTAAAACCTATACTGAACTAAATCTAACCGAGGCAACAACAATTTGTAGACCTAGCTTAACTACCGACTTGGTCAACTCAGAAGCAAAAAGTGTATTCTTTGCTGAAGATTATGTATTTATTTTAGGATTTTTCCCCCACAAATCATCTAGCATTTGAACAAAATTTATTAGACAAATGGGAAGGAAATAAAATGAGGTGCACTGTAAAGAGAGAAGAGTTAAGAGGTGTGGGAATTATCAATCAAAGATTTTTAAAATCACCATAATAAAAATGCTAAAGGGTCTTTTGGAAAATGCCAGGTGTTTTAAAGTAACTATGATAAATGTGTTAAAAGACCTTGTACAAAAAGCAGAAGCCAACAAGCAGGAACAGATGGGAGCTATCCATACAGACAGATACTATAAAATCAAAGAGAAATAGCAGGAAGAAAAAAATACTGTAACCGAAATGAAAAATTCTCCTGATAAGCTTATTAGCAAATGACGCATAGCAGACGAAAGAAACAATGAATCAGTGACTTCCATCCAGGTCAGTAAAACTGTTTCAATTGAAATGCCAAAAGTAAAAAAGTGAATAGAGAATACAGTTCCAAGATTTGTAGGACAATATAAAATATGGTTGGCTATAAAATGAAACTTGTTATAAAACACACTGAAGGTTGGGGATTTAGCTCAGTGGTACAGCACTTGCCTAGCAAGAGCAAGGCCCTGAATTCGATTCCCAGCAACCACCCCCTGAAAAACAAACACACAAACAAAACCCCACACATTGATTTGGAGCCAAAGAAGAAGTTTGAATGCATCAGAAAAAAAAAAATACAGAAATACTAGTAAGTATTTTTGAAAAATTGCTGAGTCATCAATTCAGAGGTGAAACACAATGTATATTAAGAGAATATACACATAAACATCAAACTACTCAAAAACTGAAGGCCAAAAAAAGGTGGCAAGCTGGGCATAGTGGCACATGCCTGTAATTGCAACATTCTGGGAAGCCTGAGGCAGGAGGATTGTATGTTTGAACACAGTCTGAGTAATTTAGTGTGACACAATCTCAAAATAAAAAGAAAAAGAAAAAAGCTAGGGATATAGCTCAGTGAGATGTAGCTCAGTGAGTAATTTAGTGTGACACAATCTCAAAATAAACAAAAAGAAAAAGAAAAGGGCTAGGGATGTAGCTCAGTGAGATGGCCCTGGGTTCAGAAGAAAAGGAGAAGGGGAAAGAGAAGAGAAAAGGAGGAGAAAGGAAAGGAGAGAAAAGGAGAGTGAAGAAGAGGATGGAGAAAGAGCAATAGCAAAAACACCTAGAGACAAAACGATAAAAAATTCAGTAGAACAACAAGACTACTGGTAAATGCATGCCAGAAGGGGTGGAAATCAGGAGATAATGCAATAGCATCCTCGAGAGTATTAGAAAACATCTATTGTGTACAAAGATTTCTCCACTCAAAAACTAACATCCTTTAAATGAGAAGGTAAAATAAAGACACGCACAGATAAGCAAAAGTTCAAAGAATTCCTGAGGAGGAAATCTATAGAACACTTATGACGAATACAGTATTAAAAGTTCTTCAAGCCATAGGAAGAGACTGAATGGACATAGACCTCGGACACCTAAACCCAGAACATAAGAAAGAGCAAATAGATGAGTAAGTTTAATAAACTCATTAAAAAAATAGTTACACCCATACATATGTCTTTGAAACAATATTTATATGTTTATCTATCTCTTGAAATATGTTTAACCTATTGTCTGTTAAAAGCAATACAACAATGGATTATAAAATCTATCGCATGTGGAGAATTAAATAGAAGATGAGGGCACAAAGAACAGCCTCTTGGTCATTTGAAATATACTTTTGTAAGATTTTTGCATTGTTTATAAAGTAGTAGGTTATTTTGGAAAGTAGACTGTGATAAATTAAAGAGGCATAAGAAAAGCCACAAGCAAATATCACAGAGATACGAATAAAAATCAACAGAAGACATAAAATACTGAAAATATCAGTTCACACTAGAGATGGAAAACAAATATCATTGTAGTAGACTTAAACACAAACATATCAATTATTACATTAGAAGTAAATGTCATTTGGTTCTTCCAGAAAGTTTACCCAAGACAGAGTAGAAGTTCAAGATATTTACTCACGGTAACACCTGTGAATAATAAATGGAGAGTCATTAGGAAGAGCAGGAAAGTCTTTATATGACCAGTGGAGAGTTAGTACTGGTAAAAATAGAAAAATAAGAAAACTAGATTATGTAGAATAAACACCACATCGTATTCTTTTCATCGAATTGTAGCAAAAATACATGCTGTCAATATGACCCACAGTTGATGACGTTCACCTCGATCACCCTACCAAAGAGGTACCTGATTTTTCCACTGTGAAGCCACTATTTTCCCTCCATGCTGTACTTTCTGAAAGCAAGTCACATGCAAGGAAGGAGGGAGAGTGTCACAGTCTGTTAGGGCTGCCACAACGAAGCAACATAAACCGGGTGTCTTCCGGACAACAGAAGTTTATTTTTCCACTTCTGGAGGCTGGAAGTAAGCTCAAAACACCAGCAGATCTGATCTGTGGCAACTGTCTGTTTTCCGGTCCTCAGGGAGGACCTTCTTCCTACGTCCTTAGTGATAGAAAGGGGCAAGGAAGTGTTCTGAAGCTTCTTTTACGAGGGTACTAATGCATTGTGAGGACACCTAGTCACCTCTCCAACGCCCCACTGCTTAGTAGCATTATATTGGGGATCAGGTTTCATCATCCGGGGTATTGTGCTGAATTTTGGGGGATACAAACATTCAGACCAGATCAGGGAGTTTAGCTTTACCTCCTGCGGTAGAGATTGCCTACATAAAGATGAAATTTATTAAAATTTATCTAAGCATCTTCACCTTGTTTTCCTTACTTATTTATATTAATATTCACTCACAGATATTAGTTTTATACTTTATGATCTAGTTCAACACTGTTATTTATTTTGTTGCTCCAGTTGTTCCAGCATTGGCCAGCTGGAGCTCAGCCAGGTCGTCTCCTGTGTCCCTTTGACATTTCCCAATCCTCCTGGTTTGCTGAACATTTCCTTTCTTTTTCTCTCTGTTCAAGGTACACAATGTGATGATTTTCTATACATACACATTGAGAAATGATCACCACAAGCATGTTACCAGACACATATATCACTTAACCGTATTTTTTAAATCTTCTCTTGTGGTAACAACACTTAAGATCTACTCCTAGCACAACTTCATGTGCCCCGCACAGTACTGATCACTGTGGTGTACATGCGATGCCCAGAGCTGAGAACTGACAGTCTGTATCTTTTCACCAACTTCTCTCTTTTTCCCTCATACCCAAGCCCAGGACAACCATCGTTTTCTTCTCCGTTTCTCAGTTTGACTTCTTTGGATTTACATGTAAGAAAGATGATACAGTGTTTTTCTCTGACTTCTTTCATTTAGCATAATGCTTTCAAGTTCATCTATGTTGTCATAAATTTTGTTCTTTTCATGGCTAAGTATTCCACTGTGTATTATACTGTATTTTTTTTATCCATTTATTCATCAATGGACACATTGTCTGCCTATCTTGGTTACTGAGAAAAATGCTACAATGAGTATGGAAGTGCAGGTGTGTCTTAAAGATGTTTTCAAGGTGTATTTTTTTCTTTTTGTACATAGATATAGGTGATGTAGATAGAGATAGATGTGGAACTGCTGGAAATTTTATTTTTATCATTGCTTTTATTTTACAGAGCAAAATCTTTTGAAGATTTTTGAATGAAATACAATTTACCATTACTTTCTTTATGGAACCTAGTTGTAGCATCGTGCTTAAAAACTAGTTATCAAGCCTAAAATAACACACATTTGGTTTTATGTTTTCTTGTGGGATATTTTACAGTGATTTCTACGATCAATTTTGAGTTAATTTTTGCATAAGATGTGAGATACATGTCCAGTTGCATTTATTTCTAGATGGACATCTAATTGTTTTGGTGAATTTTCTTTGTGCTTTTGCCAAATCCAGTTGACTGTATTAGTGTGAGTCTGTTTGGAGGTCTCTGTTCTAATCTGTTGATCATGGTGTCTATTATTGTGTGAATAACAAACAGTTCTGATTATTGTAGTTCACTTGTCCTTCTTAAAAATCAGGTAGTGTGAGTCCTGATATTTTGCTTTTCATTTGTACAATTGTTTTTGTTATTTTAGCACCTTTACCACTCTATAAATATTTACTCATTTTATCAAAAAGGTAGCAACCAAAAATGTTTGCTAGGACTTTGGTTGGATTTAATGTTGATTTTGCAGATCAAATTGGGAAAATTTACATTTTAAGCTATTAATTCCTCCTTCTTGCTGTCACTGCACACCAAAATAAAACAAATTTATTTTTAAAAGAAATTCCATTTAAATAGCATTAAAATGAAATACTTAAGAACCAACATATCAAATTATATTTGTATAAGTTTCAGAAGGTAGAAATAAACAGAGTATGACCCCTGACCACATAAGAATTAAAATAAAAATCACTGACAGAAAAATCTTTTGAAAAACTCTAAATTTGTGGAAATTAATCAATACACTCCAAATGAGCATGTATCAATAAAAGAAAAAAACACAAGGTATAGTAGGAAGCAGTTAGAAATTAAGAACAGTAAAAACAAATTAGCAAAATGTATGGGATTCCGGCAAGGCAATTTAAAACACTTACTAACTATAATTCTACCAGTAAAGATACGTAAAATTTATGATCTCTGTTTCCAACTTGCAAAGCTAAGCTAGAAAAAATAAAATAAAGATAACAGTAGAAGTTCTTAAAACTGAAAATGAACAAACAGAAGTGTTTGTCAACAAAGTAACAAGCTTGTCTTTAAAAGATTAATAAAATTTATAATATTTTATAAATATTATAAAGAGAGAAATGGAAATATTGGAAAGAGAAATGATAACTAAAGTATGAGACTATCAACAAAAATTCTGAACACATTAATTAAAATGATATAAGTGTGTAAACACACTTAACACTTGGATGTAATAGAAAAAATACTTGAAAGACAATTGACCCAATAAGAAATTAAAACCAGAATATCATTATGTATGAAAGAAACTGAATTTTTAGTTATGGAAGCTTCCCACAGAGATAATTCTAGGACCCATTGGCCTCATTATTAGTACATTCTAAAAATGTAAGAAATGATAACATCAATATTATATAATTTATATTAAAAAACTTAGGAGAAAGAAGTATTTCAAACTTATTAGGAAAGTACATCTCTGATTCCAAAGCTCAGAGCTAGTCAAAAAACATTTAAGAAAATAAATAATTGACAAAGATTCCTTATAGATAAGATGCAAATACTCTTTAAAAAGTATTAGCAAAGTGAATGTTACATAAAACATACTGCAAGAAATTGTGGTTTATTACAAGAACATAATATTCATCTAATAGACAATGTACAAAAAGTCATTCAATCTACCACATTAGAATAAAAATTGATAACAAATATCAATATCTAACCATGGGGAGAAGTCTCACATCAAATTAAAAATTGAATGACTTATCCTTAAATGTATGAAGTGACTATGGATTTCTGCAACTAATACCGTATTTAATGTGTGATGAATGTTTCAGGAACATGGCAACAAATTTTCCTCTCACTGTTTTTATTCAACCTTGTGAGATGTTAGCATAAAGCAAGGAAAAAGAAATGTCACATAGAAATTGAAAAGAAAGAAACTGATTCTTACATGGCTAATACTATAGAAAATCCCAAAAGATCTACCGACAAAATATATTAATATTGCAAGAGAAAATGTTGCAGTCAAATAAAAATTTGTCTCTTTACACAGAGATATTCGTAGAGGCTATAGTGGAAATATAGGTTTTGTTTTTCACAGAAATAGCCAATATATTCTTTTTATGGATTACTTTTTTTCAATTTGCAATGGACATGGAAAACACACTGGTAGACTGGAGGACTGAATAATAATCTTAGTTTTTGCACCTACAGGTTGTTCAAATTTCTAAAAGTCTCAACCTCTGCAGGATAGTTCATTTTCCTAAAAAATAGAAAGTAAAAATCTCATGTTGCTACAAACTAAAATTTAAATAAGATAAACATAGGAAGGTAAGAATATATTCAAAATGGCCAGTATATATCAAATATTTATTTTATAGTTTAATAGAACAATTTGGAAGCAGTATGCACTACCATCTTGTTTGTTCTACCTGCAAAGCCTGTGAACTTTGTTCCTATTTCTCCAGAATCAAAGTGAATTTTCTTACTGCATCAAAGTGAATTACTGATGCAAAGTGAATATATGTGTGTGTATGTGCATGCATATATACAGTAATAAACAATGTACTACTAAAAAATAACAAATTGCAAGTTACATTCTGCAATAGAGTAAATTCTATGTCTTGAAAGTTTCTAGTTACCTGTAATATATATGCAATGCTATTTTATTGAAATAATCTTCAATATATCTTCTATCTCAATAATATCTATTTATAAAAGCAACTGATATTGATAATATAGTTTCCACTAAAAAATATCAATCCAATCAGGTCATAGAAGGATGATATTTCAATTTCTTCTAATACTGTAGCAAGGTAAAACTTTTGACTTTTATGGAATGTCTATTTCAACCAAAATATCTCTATTGTCACCATGTCAGTGCCATGGCAAGCCAATATTGGGAAATAGTATGTGTTGGAGAAAGACGTATTTCTACAAATGATCTGAGAAATGTGTTTTAAGGTCAACACTATTCTAATTTTATCTACATCATTAATCACTGTCTTTATGTAGAATTTTTTAAATTTACATATTATTTAATATAAAATCTCACATAAAAATTCTAAGTAAACCTCACTAAAATAGAAAAAAAAAAGGAAGATGATTTAATTTACTACACAGGTCAGTACGATCCATGCGTGAAAAATCAGAGTTAATTTTTATTGGCTTAAAACACCCTATCTTTGATTTTTGTATGTTACACTAAGCCACTACATATCAAACTCTGCATTCGCAAGTCCAATGGCTGTATGATCCTGCCAGCAGCAAACGGTACTGATTAAAGAGCTGTATGCCATTTAGCAATTATTTTATGACATAACGGTTATTTCAAAAGAAGGATTTTCATAAGGAAACATTTTTGAATGCTGCTTTATTCTCTAGTCCAATGTCTCTTTATTGTTTTTCTACCCAAATCCCACAGAACAAGTCAATATGTAAATAAGTCATTAGCCAAAGGAAAAGGGAAATAAAAAGATCCCCATACTTGGCAGTAGATGAGCTCCTACTAATAGGCGTATGAAAATGATAGGTATGTTTCCTACTTCCTCCAGGGAGTTTCTATCTGACCTAGTTGCAATGCTATAGTGTTGAATATGTTTTCTATACAAATTTTGAAAAAAAAATGTAAAGGGAGATTTGAGAGGCTTTGTGAGTTCTCGACGTATTAACAGACAATTGAAATAACTCAAGTTGAAGCGGGTCAGATAAAGCGTTAGTTTCACAAAATTGGAAAAACAAAACTTTTCTCAGTGATCATATAAATATATAACGATTCAAGTTCCTAACAATATATATGAATATATATATATTTTTCAAAAGCCACTGGAAGATAGAAAAATAGACTAAAAACAGAAAAATATACAGTTCCAGAGATACCCTGCAGCTAAGGCCACTTGTAATCAAGGCCCTTCTTGAAATGACAGCCAGCAGGTGAGAGCCCTGAGCTGGAAGAGCCAGAGAAGTGCAGAGTCCTTAGGCTCGACGATGCAAACATGATTGCTTTCCCAGAACATGCAGGACTTGATTTTTCTGCAGATACCCTGCACAACCCAGGGTGGTGCCAGATTCTGTTGGCAAAATCATTTGACATTAACCTCCCCCAATACGGAGCAGATTTTCAAAAGAGGACACACTGGCATCTAGAACCCGTATGCTTTTACAGTTAAACAAAGGGAAAAAGATGACTTTTGTGACCCTTCCCTTTGAAAGAGGCGCCCTCTGAAACATGAGCAGTGTTCTGTGGAAGAGAAGTAAAATGTTTAGAAGAATGTGAGAATTTAAAGCTTGTAGGAAGAAAAGAGAGCTCACTCAATGCATATAGAATCTATGCTACGGGTCATTGAAAATCCAGTTATAAATGCTAATGACCTGCAAGGAAGATAAAAATGAGTTGGATAGACTCCGTTTGGGGGAAGTTAGGCCTCAGAGGAGGAGACTGGAGTTAGCTCCATAGCAAGCAGGAGGAGACTGCTAGGAAAGAAGAAAAATTGTTAGAGATTACAAATACACTAATCAGGATTCCTACAGCTACTTCTCATTTCTCTTCCAGCATTATGGTTTGGCATGATTGAGACTCTGAGGTCATGCTGAACAATGAAAGGGGATTTGATCCCATTTACCTGGTCAGTGTGTTAAAATTGCATGCCAGGTAGAATATTGACTAATTTTTTTTGCATTTGCATTAACTATAAAACTACATTGCTTTGAATTCTACTGTGGGCCAGACACTGTATGAGGCTTTTAATCCAAGTTATTTTGAATTTGTGTGAAAACTTTCAATTTAACTTAACATAAAAACACAAGTATGCTAAGTATATAGAACTATACGAAAAGATGAATTGCGTGACCATTCTTCCATTCTTTCAAACTTGTAAGGACAGGAAAATCAACAAGGCAGGAAAACAGTGATTGTTTATCGTATAAACACTATGAGTTCTAGAATGTTATTTGGGAACAATTAAGGCAGCATTAATAGTAATTTCTATGTACTGAGCAATTAGTAGGCCTAACTG